>DWDT01005318.1:0-10510 GCA_018245595.1 Microceris scylla
ATAGAACCCGTAAAGGTTCGAAAGTAAAATTATATTATTTTTTTCAGAACGACCCATGATTATGATGCAAATGGAGTTTTTGAAGAATGGCTAAAACATGATAAAACTGAACGAAACAGTTGCGGTTTTTAATATATAAGTGAAAAATTCATTTTGTCTGATGTTTCTGACGATTCTTTAAAACGACTCAAAATGAAAATAAGCCTTTCAGCAAAATTAAGTGAAAAATGGATTTCTACAAAGTGCAACAAAGAAATGTTTCTAATGAAACATAAAGATTGGTTAGAGGGATTAAAACATGGCTGAACAGTGACATAACATTCAATATGTTGTACAACCATGCAGAGCCTTCTGTATCATCTTGGCAGCCTGGCCCTGGGAGACCGACGTTGGAACAATTGGCAGATGCCAGCCATAAGACCAAACGTCGACGCGTCGATGATTTGGTCCAATCCCGAAGTTCTGAAGAACGCTTATGGCTGCCGAGATATCTTCCCGATCAGGTATCTATCCGGTATCAGGTATCTATCTAGATATCTTCCCGATCTTATCTTATCAGGTATATTTATCAATATTCTAAAAATAATTCTTACCTATTCATAAAATATTTGAATGATCTTTCTACGTACATATAATTCTACCGCTGTCTTAAGGATAATTTAACCTTTGCATTCAGTTTATTTATTTTCAGGGCATAGAACTGAAGATAATCTACTAAAAGCGGTCAGTGAGAGTTCGGAGAAAATCAGAGATTCTCTGAAGGCCACTGACCAGCAAGAGCAGAGATGTTTGACTGGCGATGAAGCTTTGGCGTACTACGTTGATTCCAAATCAACTAGTCACGCTTACAACCAGTCCCGGAAGTGGAGTATGCGTGCTGGACATAAGGTAATTCATTTCCGTCGTAAAGCCAAAAAAGCGTATATACCACCAGAGGAAGAAATAGTGATAACTGAAACTGATAACTGAAACTTAGATATTACTTTTAAGTCCCAATTAGTTTCACGATGTCTTTTGATATTAGTCTTAATTAGCTTTATTTAAATTGTACCAACAATATGTATTTTTTTAAAGTTTTTTTGTGTGCAGTTTAATAAATATATGTATAATTGTTTTTTTTTATTTATTTGCACTGCGAATAGTCAAAAAGTTTACAAAACTTTATAATTAACGATTTTTAAGTCAAAAACATCGACAAATAACTTTGTCCAGCTAGCTTGTTCTAGACGATACGCTGTGGGGCGCTGGAAAATAACAAATTCTTAGAGTCTGCAGTAGAAAAGTATGTTTGAGAACCTATGATCTAGATTCTAAATGTTCATTTGGTATCTCGAACTATAATATAATAATCACACCTTAGCTAAAATTTTCAAACTTTATAACAGGTAAGTAGTGCATAGGACGCCCTCAAGCTAGGTGGACTGATGATATACGCAGAGTGGTTGGCAGCGGTTGGCGGCGAAGAGCTGAAGATCTAGCTCGGTGGCGTGCTATTGGAGAGGCCTATGAGTGGACGAGAGTAGGCTGATGATTATGATGATGAAGTAGGGTAAAAAATGAATTAGTCTTACTAATTCTATTTTGATTCATACAAATACAAAACAGGCCGCAAATAACCCGTGACGTCTAATTACATGCAACAATAAACTGCGCTCTGCCTACCCTAAAAGACATCTGATGTGACGTTATAATAGTAACAATAATACAACAATAACTCAGTAAGTATTGTTATGCTTCTTGAAGCGCGTAATACTTATATTACATAATTCAAATAATTAAATTAATAAAATTATAACTCATAACTGAAATTAAATACTAAACTAAAAATTGCTAACCAAAAATTAAAAATCATAATACTATTGAACAATGAACTTCTCTTAGAATGAGGTGGTAAAGCCCTAGCCACACTGACCACATACGAGTGGGTAGTGTTGAAACCTTGGTTTTTAATATTTTATATAACAACTCGCAGGACGTGCAACAATAACTACTAAATAATAAAGTCGTATTAAATTTATTTTCCCTGATGCTAAGTGTACTGTTTATTTATTACATAAAGGTAACACCACGCCTGTAGTCCCCGAAGGGGTAGGCAGACATCCGCACGAGTCATTTCTAGAAATTTCTACTAAATAATCTAAGTTAAAAAGACCCAATAGTACTCGACCCGGGCTTCGAAAATAAGACCTCTCGATCAGCAGTCGCGCTGGCAACCACTCGACCAACGTAATTAACGTATCTATTAATTTAAAACACACACCATCGGGGTTTCGCAATATCAGGTGTATACAGCATGCACGAAAACATAAACATTGGTATTAAATACAACAATATTTTCCATATTATACATTCTTTAAGTACGAAACACCATTCGTTTGCATATCGCAACACAGTATTACGACACCCTGCACAACTGCCTACTTTAATATTAAACATAGCTTTCATGTTCGTACGTATGTACATCGGTGACCGACATACTTTTTACCATATGTTAATCGACCGACTTGCTTATTAAGATGTTTTTAGCTGTCATTTTATTCTAATACTATGTATATGTATAACATAGGAGTGTATGTACATACATCGTGTATCTATAAAAAATCCTATTATATATTGATAAAATTATCTTATTGCTAGAACGTTCATTATTATTATTTACGTTGTATGATTTAAAGAAAAGTGTAATAATTTTAATTTATTTAGTTTCAACACCTGTCTTGGAGATCTTGGGTAAGCGACAAGAGTAATACATTTAAATTTTATTATACGTATTGCTTATTTTATTTACACGAGTGATTTTTTATGAATAATACATAAATAATTTTCTCACAATCGTAGTGTTTCCTATCCGCGTTTAATTTAAACAAGTCAAGCGTGTTTGATCACCTCTTAGGAATATTTACCATACAGGAATAATATTGAACTGTTAAAAATGGCAAATAAAAATTATTTACAGCAATAATCAGAAGTTCCTTCTATTTCTGCAAATATTAGTGACTATTTCGTTTTAATATGTAAATTCATGTATCCAATGTCAAAAAGATATGTATCCAATATAACTTTTCTATTCTTGTTTCAAATATAATGTAAAAAATATTGCGCATACAATAGATATTAATTAACCAACTATCCCAAGACATGCACGTTTTGACATTGTAGTGACACTACAACAAAATGTCATAATAATTATTAGACATAGATAAAAAATTTTAATCATACGAGTTTCAATTGCAGTGCGGTTATGAGAAGACTGACCTCCGGGCGTTATACCAAGGAACTTTTTGTAGTTCGTGTGACTGGACACTTTGGCAAGATACGGCTTGGATAAGTCTTGAAAAGTTACTCGGACCTCTCTCATTTTTTTCCTAAATATACGCAACCGACGGCGACGATTGTCCATGTAAAATTCAGTTTCGATACAAAGAGAGGACTCCGCGATGTCGGGCAGCGCTCGCCAATCCGCTTCCGTGTCATCTTGAGGCCAGTTGGCTATTTCCTCTAGCTCGTCCAGCTCGTCGACCGCCACATCGAAGCTGGGCGTCGAGTCGTCGTCCGGCGGTACGAAGTACGGATCCTCCATGTACTCCAAACTCGCTGGTCCAACACTACCGTCCCCGTAATTGGCCATAGCCATCTATCTTCCTCGTCTCCTGCGACTCTCAAACATATTTCCAACAGCAGCTAACGAGCTACCCGAGTTAAGTGTTCTTATAGCACAGGGTGACAAGATGTTGCACATTGGCGACAACGTTGAGAGCACGGATAAATCGTTTTAAAAATCGCGAACTGGTCAGTGGTGTCAGATGAACGTGGGGTTGGTTATTGGACAACACACAGTCCGAGATATTCTCCGTAGCACAGTACAATATGTCCGTTTCCGTCGCTTCCGCCACGTCGGGGCTCGCGCGCACGACCGCCCGCGCACGTCTCGCGCCGCTGCCTGAGCGCCGCTACTTGCCACTTTCACCGACAACTACGCGACCACTACTGATCTGGACATTTTCAAACCGACGATCTTGACCCCCGATCGCAAGTTTCATTATAATATTAAAATGTAACAAACCGGAATATAAATATATGCGTCGTGGTATTATTTATCCATATGGCCGGTGGCGCTCAGACGGCAAACAAAACAACGCCAAAATGCGAGCTCACCTTGTACGGCTAAAGTTTATTGACAGTGCCCCGGGCGAGTGAGAGGCGCGCTCCGCCGCTGGACCGTCCGCGGCGCACAGAAGAATAATTACGTCACCTCTTTGCAACCGCACAAAAAACTGCACATTGCACAAGAGCGAGTGACTCACGAACATTTTGACGCTGTTAATAACTTGGTGACCGTTGAAAACAGACCATTATAGTAAAATATTAACTCACCGGTCGTTTGCTTAGCGCAATGCTCATGATTGCTTAACCTACCGATTTTAGTCTGATAATGGACAATATACATGTCAAATTTCGAAAAGTTAAATTCATAGATGAATTAATATTAAAGACCATTATTTAAAAATGAACAAACAATATGTCTAGTTTACCATTATTTACTGTGTACACTGTTAATAATTTTATATGATTTTTTTTTATAGTTACAGATGTTTATTTCATATTATCATATAAGATATGAATATATATTCTACTTTTGATATCAGTACAAGATACAAATTATCAAGGGACAACAGATACCTTTTAAGATATGAATCATCTAAACCTTACTAAGCACTTATCATATGAGTGTTAAGATCTAACTGAAAAGGGAAAGATTTCAAGGAAATAACTATTTACACATTCTTATAGTTTTGATTACTCATACATACTCATATTGATTGATAACTAAAGAAAGTTGCTTATGCCTACAATGCTACTAAACATCCTTTTTTCAATTATATGTATATGCTGGCCTCTTTTAGTAATTCATGATTTGATGTGTCAAAAAAATAATAAGCAATACATTAACCTTGAATCAGGATATTGCTCTACTAAATTGTTTGTCAATAAAATATTTGAAGGAAAGGGTTGTTCTATAATTTATTTTCATAACTTCACAAAACGATATAAAATTAATCATAAGGAAAAATAAAATTTTAAAAATCAACTCACAAAAGAGCCTTAAGGGCAATTATATAATTTTTTCACTGATTATTTCTTTAAATCTTTTTAGTGATTTGTGTTATATTTTTAGATTTTCCATATTTGATACCAAGTCAATTTTATAATTGTATTGTGAATGTGTAACTTTTAATTTGCAAAAGTGACACTTATCAAGTGTAACATCACACCTGTATTCCCCAAAGGAATAGGCAGAGGAGTGTAGTATACTCCCATGTTCCACCAGTTACCATCACACATGGTGAGCCTATGGCCATACATCAGACACAAGGCCAGATTCCAAGTCACTATTAGATTGTTTAAATTGAAAAAATCCATTAATACCCGACTTGGGATTTGAACCCAGATTGGTAGCCGCACTTGCAATCACTCGACCAAGAAGGCAGTGATTTAAAAATACATGTGCAAATTAAGACCCAAGAAAAGCAGAATAACCATCACTCTACATTGTCATAGCAGAACAATGCTTATTATGACATCAAGTTATAACAAAGCTTCAAGTCATCAATCATACAAGACAGTGACAAAAATATACTCAATGAATAAGGCAAGCTATGAAAAATAGGAAACACTAAAAACTGAATGATATTACTTATTTTGAGCCAAACAATAAGCAACTGCAGTAACAAAAAGTGTTGCAATGTTCATATACCTTTGTGGCAAGATTTGGTATTTCTTCATAATTTAAAAAAGTTAAATCATGTCTGTAATCCCCAAACAGGTAGGCAGGGGAGTGTAGCACACAGCCATGTTTCACCAGTTATTTATATATTTATTTATAAAACTTCATTGCTACCATTACAGGTTTGAACCCAATGCCATAGCATGGTCATATGTTTATGCCCCACGGAGTAAGTACCATGCCATACACCAGGCATGAATCCAGACTCTGCTTTGCTACTAGAAATTTTAAATTTAAAAAATCCAATAGTACCTAACCAGGGATTTGAAGCCAGGACCTCCCAATCGGCATTTGTGAAGCGACCACTTGTCCAACAAGGCTTTCATAATTTTTAGATCAGTTTAATGTCTTATCAAAGTCTGTAGTATGTCTATGTAAGTACTGTCTTAGGACAGTATCAAAGGAGTCGACCTGCCTATATAAAGATTTATCTAATGGTGTATCCAAGGGTCTCTACTGTGATATGTTGTTGTTACAGAGCAAAGCAGAAATTATATTTTCTCTGCAGATAAGGTAAACGTTCATAAAATTATTATCATTGTGTAGTTAAAAATTACATTAAAGTTAGAAGTCTCCGAAATAGGTGTGTATGGATGAAGAGATTGATGAATGTGGAAGAAGCACAACAGGTATGTAAGGATAGGGATATTAGGCACTCCAAGGTCTCTGCCTACACGGTAAGGAACCTGGCGTAAAGATATGCATGTATGTGTGTAAAAATTACATTAGTGATACATGGTAGTGTAATGATTATAGGTGGATTTATCCTTACAAGAAATTGCAGTAGTTGCTTGAAAGATTGACAAATTATCACTGTTTTTAGTAATGGTACTGAAACAGAATATTTCATCTTAAATTACTAAATGACTAATGTGTAGATTGTTAGAGGTTTTTCATAGGATTCTTGAAAAAAAAAAGCTCAAAAGAAAAAATTCCTAACTTCAGGCGAATGTAATTCGTTTTGGAAATAATGTGAATCATGCAGGCCAATGGCAAACCATTAGCATCACAAAAAGTATTACTGTACATCAAATATAGAAGCCCACGATGCTAAAAAGTAAGGAGATTACCTTAATTACATTTTCAGATTCTTATAGTCTATTTTTTACTTCATCGAAAATATTAGCATTTAGATGAAACATCTACATTTTATAGGCTACAAAATTTGCCTACATATTTTAAAGTATGAGAAAGGAAACATTCGTGAATAATTGATATCTCAGAATGGAATTTTAGTAGGTACTTTAAAAGTAGTACAAAAACAAATATACCGTGGAACAAAGTTCTCATCGAAATGATAACAACATAGTGTCCTGGAAATGTATTTGCTAATGTTGGAAAGCAATACAAGTCTAATATCCCAAAAATTACATTAAACAAAAAAAAAAATTATTGGTATAGAAAATAAGTAAGCTTACCTGTTTGTACACTCATTCTGAACAAATGATTTGAAGCTGGGTCAGTCTGATACCTAGCTACACTACTTTACTCCGACGCAACGCAAAATGAATCGTAATAATATGTAATCGAAATTGATTAGACTATAATGCGAATAGCTAAAATATTTTCAGATTTTTTTTCTATTTTCTTAACTCTCAAATGCCGCTAAGAAATAGATATTATTCACCGCTTCGAATCTCTGGACAGAAAACTAACTAATATTGAATGTGGCAAATTGTCGCTTGCGACTATAGATTGACAAAAACTAAATACAAAGAAACATATTTCTGATGTCAGCACACAGTCAACAAAACAACTCAAAACTAACTTGATGCTTCTCAAATTTCAAATACAATAATTTTATAATTCTATAGTATAGTAAATTATACTGCTTTTTACTGTCTTGTATAAGTGTTGCAAAATTTCGATAAACAAAATACTAATAAACTACAAATAGAACAAAATAATGAAAGATAATATATGTACGACTCAGAATTCAGCTTTACGCAAAATATTAAAAGAAGCAATTGGGGTTTTCTTAATTTATCGAACACTATGCAATTTAATTTATAGTGCATTTAATAATTCATAAATATCAAGTAGCCTGGTTACTATAATAGCATAATGAGTCAATACACTAAGCAGCATAAGCTTTAAACCCTAAATTAAGGTGCATAGTTAGAATAATAATTGGGTAATATTCAATAATCTAACTATGCAGTTATGCCGGGTTCAAGCCCACGGCGCGCACCTCTTTACAAAAGTGCATTTTAAGTTTAAATATCACTTGCTATCATCTTATAAAAAAATTTCTAAGGTGTGTGAAAGTCTGCCAACCCGCTCTTGGCCAGCGTGGCAGACTATGGCCATAACCTTCTCAATATGAGAGGAGACCCGTACTCCAGCAGTGGAATTGTAATGGGTTGAAAAAAAAAAGTTAGAATATATATCATAAACAAAGAAATATGTATCGTTCTTATTAATGGAATTACTACTTATAAAATACAGTTTTAAATTTAACTAAATAAAATATTTTCCAAATTTATCTTGGTAATTCAAGTTGTGCAAGCTGTCTTGTTTAATGTTTGCAACAATAAAGACAAATAATACAATAACATTATTGAGTAGCACAGATAAAAAAAAACCAATGCTTTCATGGTATGCGTGCGTCATATTGAAAAGTGTAGCATCATTTTATTACTTGAGGATCGGAATATCTGGAACCTGATATATTCTGAAATTGAAAGATATTTTACTTTATATTAAGAAGTGACAGTAGTTTAGTTTCTCTCATATCGTAAGTTTCTTATCTATATATATTTCGATAATATTCTTTGCATTCTTATTAACAATTTATTTGTGAATTTGTTGTTTAGATCCCGAACCATTTAATAAAATGTCAGCAACCGCGTTATTTGGAAACACGTCCGCTCTTGGAGGCAGTTCCGGCGGTAACAAGCACTTGGTAGAGTTTCGTGCTGGCAGGATGACTCTAAAAGGTCGCATGGTGCATCCAGACAAAAGAAAAGGACTGCTTTACGTGTACCAAGGAGAAGATTCCCTTATGCATTTCTGCTGGAAGGATCGCACTACGGGTGAAGTTGAGGACGACCTTCTTATTTTCCCTGATGACTGCGAATTTGTGAGGGTCAATGAATGCACCACCGGCAGAGTGTACGTGTTGAAGTTCAAGTCATTTTCGAAGAAATACTTTTTCTGGATGCAGGTAATATGCTTGAAACTCTTCTGTATAATGATTAAACACATTAGTTGTGACACTAGTTTCTACATGCACTATGGAGTGCAAGTATTTTGCAGTATAAATTAGGTACTATTTATGATATATTATTTACTAGCTGTACCCGGCGCGCGTCGCTACGCCAACATACAAATACATATATATATACCAATTTTTGTAGTTTTTGAGTTCATCGATGACATACAGACAAACATTTATTTTTATATATTAAGATTTATGCATCAACAAAATGTTCAGGCCTTAAAATGAACTGTTATGTACCTTGTTTGACTCTCGATAATGAGATGACTTTGTTATTGCTAGTGCATATGGGTCACATAATTGATAATATCTTATTCCCGTCAATGTAGACTGCTGAAAACATGATTCGAAATTTGTGCAACACAGCTTATTACAATTTCTTGGACTATAAGCCAAACTACGCAATACATATCAGTATCACATGCCTACAGTGTGGGAGAATCTTTAGAAAGAAAATTGATTATATAAGCCATAATATGGAAGTACATTAACGAAGTCGGATATAAAGCAGTTACCATAACCAAAATCAGTTGCACAGTATAGCACACACACCCATACTATCAAATCTCAATTTTTATTTTATGTTTATTTTTTATTTTGGATAAACACAGCTCTCCAACTTTTTACTTAAGGCAGTGTATTATTTTAACATACATATATGACTAGGGTATATTTATTTACACTTATTAAATCAAGATTTGTTATATTGGTTCACTAAAATTAATTGCTCTTTATTGGTTCACTAAGATTAATTGGACCTACTTATGCAAAACAGAATCAACCCACACAATGACAGTTTTGAGAAATAAGCCTTGATGATTTTCAAATATATTATATTTTTATACATAGAATGAATTATTTTGTGTAAAATTGTAAATAGATTTTATTAAAAATAACCTAAAGTATTACAGTATGCAAAAATTTTGACAAAAATGGATTTTTCTCAAAACTGTTATGGTGTGGGTTGATTCCGTTTTGCATAAGTAGGTCCAATTGCTCTTATGTTCTCAATTTAAGTGTTTGAATCAATACATTTCACTAAATACAGAAAATATTAAAAATTTTTCAGGAACCCAAAACAGACAAGGATGATGATTACTGCCGTCGTATTAATGAGGCATTAAATAATCCGCCAACATCTGGTGGTCGAAGTGGCAGCAGTGGGGGTGCCCAAGATGGAGAACTACAAAACCTTCTCAACAACATGTCTCAGCAACAACTGATGCAGCTTTTTGGAGGTGTTGGCCAAATTGGTGGTTTATCGTCGCTGCTTGGAACCATGGGGTATGTTTATTAGCATATGACTCATTAGCATTCATGATCACAAATAGGCCCACCAGTGTACTGATTTTTTTTTTCCACCCATTACAATTCCACTGCTGGAATACGGGCCTCGTCTCATATTGAAAGGGTTATGGCCATAGCCATCCACGCTGGCCAAGTGCGGGTTGGCAGACTTTCACACACCTTAGAAATTTTTTTCTAAGATGATAGCAAGTGATATT
>DWDT01005319.1:0-10508 GCA_018245595.1 Microceris scylla
AGGTGCGCGCCATGGGTTTGAACCCGGCACCCCCGGAGTGAGGGGCTGAATTCTTAACCACTAGGCTATCACTGCTCTTAAAAGTAAGAAAAAGAAGAAAGTATATTAAAAAACAATAATGCTTTGGTTGTATGTTTTTTTGAACGTTGCGATTAAAGACTAAAAACTCACCATCAGTATAATGTTTCAAACTTAATAAAAATATACTCAATTATCTATAAAGTCGATTATTTTTAAAATGACATGAAATGTAGTACAAATAATAGATGAATTTTATTGCAGAAACACAAATGAAGAGCATAGTAATACTATTATCTAGAATCAAACAATTGAAGCTAGCGCAAAAAAATTACGGGATACTCACCTGGATACAAATCTGAAAGTATTCTTTTGTTATTTATAATAAGTTTTAGTTTTCTGTAACGACAAAGATTATATTAAAAACATAGATACTGGAGTATTCGATAAGACACGAGCAAATGAAGAGCTTCGAAATGGAATGTGTCCTATTGTTTGAATACAGAAAGTTCTGTTTTGAGTAATCGTGAGATTTCTGGAGCAAGTATCTGAATGTTCACTGCAGATAATTCTTTGTTCATTGTATTTCTATGAAATAATACAATAAATTTGTTTGAGAATGTATTTGATGATACTGGCATAAGATATATTTACATTGCCAGTCTACGTACTTACGAGTTTCCGCTCAGAACAATTATATTGGTAATCTATTCTGTGTGTTTGTTTGTTTATATGTTCATGGATTTCAAGATGTATGTATCTGTACTCCAATCAATCATTGAACTCTAAATTGGTATGTCGTGTATTTCAGAGATAAGAAGACAAATATTATTTTGCATCTGGGAATTTCCAAAATGTATCTTTGATCAGAAAATTTGGCTTTAAAATTTAATCAAGCAAGTGAACTATGCTATTTTTTTAATTTTATAAAAACTAAGACTTTAGCTACATTTTCTAATGCAGAAACTTCAGTCTCCGGAGAGTCTTGGAGCGTAATCCATTGAGCTACATCCCATATTAACTGTTCAACGCGTCTTGCGGTCCAAGAAGCATTGTCTTAGTAATACAGACTATGTGAATATGTTTTAATATGCTTAAGATTATTGATTAAATTGATGTTCATTTTACTGTTTGATGTTCTACTGGACACGTGCAATGTGAGCCTACTGTTCCAAGGCGAAAGTAGAATGAAGTTATATCTAGCCGGCTATAGTTCCAATAGTTTGTATTACGTCATTCTGTGTTAATAACTTCAAATCCCTGTCACAGTCACATTTACTTCACTAGCGCTAATTGCTTCGACTTTCACGAATCGTTGTCAAGTTCTATAAAATGCCACTGTTACTTTGATTAATAACAGTGCTAGAAATGCTTTATTTCCAGTAGAAATTCACCCCCACTCACGGTTTCTAGGCGTAAATTGTTCCCATGTGCGATTTCAGTACGAAATGGGTTTCCTATGAAAAATTTTCAATGAATTTTAAACGAATATCGTATGTAACGTACTTTTAACAACTTGTCACAGTGCAGGAGAGTGGACGATAAACGATAAATTATTTTATCGCTTATTGATAAGATTTTTTTTCCTTTTTGGCAATAGGTTCACCACCTATTCCTTGGTACTTAAACGTAACTGGTGAAACGTGAGAGCGTACTACACTCCTCTGTGTATACCTTCGGGGATTACAGGCGCGATGTTACGTTTTTTTTTCTTATTTTTAGTGATATAAATGAAGTGTAAAAAAGTGGAACGGGTGTAAAAATTACGGGACTTAAGAAGTCATATCTCGTCTGTATTTCTGTCTAAACCTTTTTAACGTCCTACGGCTGCGTACAAGTGTCTCCCATAACTGCGCAGTCTATAACACATTTCACTATAGGTACTGCTTAAGGTTAACAAATGTTAATTGAGGTTACTGATTGATACTGCAGTCGGATTTTATTAATCCACCTTGAAGACCAAGAAGATTTAACAATTTTCACATAACCATTAAAACCGAGACCGTTTGTTAAACATAAATACACTTCGCTAAGAACTAAAGTGTTCATAAAAGTTACTCCTACCAGTCATTCAATTAAGAACTGACCTACAATTGTGTTAGAACTAAAAGTTCCTGGTAGCCATCTTTTTCGCCCTATATAGTCCTATACAAGTGACCTTTCAGAGCGAAAGGATGTATAGACATAGTTTACTATGCTGACCAGGAATTGGCAGATTTAACACGGCTCACAAAAAGCGATACAAAAAATGGCATGCGCTCTTCAATGTAACTTTTGTATAGATTTATTGAATCTGCAAGACAGCTATGATCTGTGAGCCGGTTGATTGCGGTATAGCGCAGCCTAAATAGGCACGGCTAAATGCTCTGGCTGCCGACTGGCAGTAGCGCTGGCAGTGCGAAAAGCTGTGCCCTGCGATCTCCAACCCGTATGCCCAGCGTGGACATTTTTGACATAGAAAATCGCCGTTGTTAAAACACTAAATAGTTCACAAGAGGTTTATAAATATAAAGCACATTTGCCTACAGAAGAAGAATTATTGTAGGTAATGTAACATAAAATATATACATCATTATATTCTCGTTCCTCGCCGTGGCTGGGACACGTCCCATAAGCGTTGTGTATTCTAAGCAGCTCTTGGTTGCCCTACGGAGCAACTTTGTAATTTATTTGTGACAAGCTTCCGCTCGCATGATTTTATTTTTCATACACACTATCTCGTAAGACACAAATTGGATGTCTCAGGAAATACGGCATATTTCACTACAACTTATATTTATCACGTAGTTTAGGCGTTGCATACTCCTTAAATAGAAACTATGTTATTGCCAAAGTTTCACTGCTAAAGTTGTATCAGTTTTTATTGCTTTTCTCTAATGCTATTTGCTGTTTATTTTTTATTTTCATGGTAAATTTGTTAACCCGACTTCATTATCATCATTATCATTGTCACCATCACCATTATTATCATTATCATTATCGTCGCAATCATTGGCATCATCATCGTCATATACATTGAACTGAATTTTTCGTCTTCTTGTTGTCAATTTACTTCTTCCTAAAAGTCTCCAATGAACCTTACCGCACCCAGAAAAGCCGACAAATGCTCCATCATCAAACCTAGATAAACCATACTTAGGTTATTTTTGTTTACTTACCAAAATATTCCAAGTTCACAGATCGCGGCGCATCGTTATTATGTTAATAAGACGAACGCTTCGCTTTTCCTTATCATATTTAAAAGCGTGTTATTAAATATAAGACACAATTAAAACTCAAATATAATTACACCTATACCCACAATGACAAAGTGAAACAAGTTATCGTTAAATGAAAACCTAACCCATTCAGCGCTTTTCAACTGAAACAAAAGATCTTTCAAGAGTTCGCTACAGTTATGAAAACTTAAATATTTCTTCACAAAAGATTTTCAAAAGAGAATGGCGATTGGGAATTTAAATGAAGAAAAAACTTGGACTGGAGCAAACGCTATTGAAATCCAATCGTGCTGAGATGCAGACATTGTAAGAAGCATAGTAACGATTTACTTGAATACGCCAGAAGAGATACCAGTACGTGACGGACCACAAGTGCCAAAAAAGTATTCTGCTTTTCATCTTATGATCGTATCTTTCCTGGGTTTCAGTTTGAAGATACTCGTCCCGGATGACCAATGCTTACATTTTGTGATTTCTTGGACTAAATCCGCGCATGCCGATGTATGCTGGTGATCATTGACCTAAAAATAATAGTTTATTCTTGTTTATGTTAAAGTTGTTTTTAAATTAGCATCCGAAATATTCCACTAATTAGTGTACACAGCTTCAGATTCCCATCGCTCAAGCGAATCGTATATTAAGGTCACTTTGGAATATGTTCACTCCATAGAACCCTTTATAAAATAAGAGTTTCGAAGCCAAGATTTGGATTCAAGAATCTGAAAATGGGAGGCTGATTTCATGGAAACCTTAAATTAAGGTATGCTATACTGTCTGTATATAATATTAAAAATAATGTCTTTGGTTACTGAGCATCTATATCTTAAAGATTACATGGTCAGAAAGCATTTAGTGAGAATTTCTAGTAATGGACCATGACTTTTGTTCATTGACAAGAAATTGACATTTAAGAATGCAAATCGCCCTGATTCAAAATATGCAAGGAAGATATATTGGGATCTAATAAACAATATTTATAGCATATGTAAGAATGTCTATTTAGCGAGAATACATAAACATTAATTCCCTCTTTGATAATTTGGCCAACAGTTTCGCTTCCCTTATAAAGTTCCTCTATTAAGTATGTATGGAAGTTGGGAGCTTCTGTAATAGCCCGTTCCTCTTCTTTGAAAGTAGCACTCTGTTAGTTTGTTTGCTTATAACTTGGATTTTTTACAATCAGAATATTCGGGGAAGTGTCATTAAGGTAATTAGACTTTTAACCCAGATGGGTTTAATTTTTTTTTTTGGGTCCCATACAATCAATGGTCTGGACACCGACGGGCAGTAGCGTCGGCGGTGCGAAAAGCTGTGCCCTGCCATCTCCAATCCGCATGCCCAGCGTGGAGATTACGGGCATAAACCCCCTTCTGGGGGAGGTCTATGTCCAGCAGTGGAATACAAGAGAGTGATCCTTATTTAACATAAAGTGTACGCTCAGAGACCGTAAAATTAACATAAAATAAAAGAAAGTAACACTGACGCCACGTCAAAAAAAATACCATTTCGCTCTGTGGCCGGGTAAGATCACGATTAAATACGCTGGGGAAAAAGTCCACAAACCCTTTCGTCAACCCTCGTAAGTATCGTTGGGCAGTGATTTCAATTGAAAAACGAAAGATTTGAGAAAAAAAAAATGTTAATCCTGGTTTCTATAATGGATGCCGACCCTCCCCTATTGAATTGCCGGCTTTGAACTATTCATTGACACATTTAAAATTATTACCTCACGGGAATGTGGACCTAATGCAACGTGTACCGTAGGGACACATCTGTTCAGGGTTCAGGTTAGCAGGGAGCAAATAGCTAGGGGGACTTCGTTCCGTCTGATTTATGTATGTACGGAATGACGCAACTCTGTACGTGTAGTTGGAATATGGAACTACTAATTAGTGTGACGAATGCGATTAAATCCAATACCTAGAAGTAATAATAATTATAATAACGATGCAAATTCATAATTGGAATTATATTTCTGGTGCATTACAAAACACAATATTCTGGTGCAATACACAAGACAGAAAACGCAACCCAACTCAGATGGTTGCACTCAAAGTCTATACGGGCGAACAATGTAGAAAAAGAATTTTTGGAACGTTATACATGTTTTAAAAAATTAAATAAACGGATGAATAATTTATACTTAATCTAAAGCTTTCAACCACGTAACGATTCAAATAATTAAAACCAACACAGCAAAATAGAACGTCGACTATAATGTTCAAAAATATTCTAAAATACTAATTCTAAAAAGATCAACTTCGATTTTCTTGTACCTACTTGTTTTTTAAAAGAAAGCAGTAACAGAGAGTCATAAGTATTTTTCTTCGTTTACTTAATCATTTTTGCGTATCCTTTAGGTGTGAATATCTCCTTAAAATTAAATTATATTTCGTAATGTAATCCACTATACATATATTTTAATATCTATACTGACATTTTTATTTTTTTCACCTCGCCACTAAAGAGTTCATAAAACGCTCTAGAACATTCTCAAATGTGTTTAGGTCACAATACATCTCGAAGTGTATAAGGAAAGTCGAGCGCAGGAGAGCAACAAGTCTCTATCTAACTAGTCTACGCTAGGCTATACAACTACGGAAGACTTCATACAACTTTGTTACAAGTTACCATAACTCATCAGCGATGAGTACGTGTACCGGTACACGTAACGTCCCAGTTTCAAAAGGCGAACACTTCACATAAGGCAACTGTTTTGATAGTGACGTCCAATCAATGTAATGTATGGATACAACCACAAAGGCATCACATATATACTTATGTGTATGCGTTTACAAGACAGGACAAATAGGTAGCCATGTTATAGTGTATACAATACGTATGTTATGTACATAACAAGTTTAAAAAAAAATCATAAACGAGATATTAATATTTGTAGTATAAAGTAAAATACGCACGGCAGATCTATACGGATAGAAATAATTTAAACTCAGCGTTCTCTGCTCGCCCCGCAAGGGAGTTCGTGTGAAGATATCATAATAATAATAATAATGATTATGATGAAGAGGATATTAATATTTGTGTTTAAAAGCCATGTGCCATAATTATATGGTTATTTACTATTATAAGAGATAGTATTTATTCAAGGAGATTATTAAAATCCACGCGGAAATCGCGGTCTATTCGAACAATACCTCGACGGGTTCACTTAGAGAAATTGAGAGAGGCCATTAAGAACTCTAGACAATGGCAGCAGGAGTATAGTAAGTAGCTCAAGAGAATGCCTCTTTTGTTCTGGCAGGCGGCCAAAAGGCACACCACCGCGATGACATTGGGACCTTCACGACCTGTCGCGTTGTGGGTATTGTGCACTGCGAGTATACACTCTTTGTTGTGTTTTGTTGTTTGTTTTTGGAATTTTCTTTTTTTAAGTAACCAACGGCCTCCAACGGCCAGAATTCTCTTAAATATCACCAGATATTAATGAAATCACCATAACCACACACCTATTCTTACCGCCAAGTAGCCGTTTCAGATGTGGGGTAGACAGACGCCAATTAGACCTTCGTTTCACTCTCAAACGTTTTAATGCATTTTTTCAATGACCGGTTAAAATCAGACAGTGTGACCTGTTATGCAAGCAACGAAATAAAACAAAAGAAGTGAAATAACACTAACATAACATTTAATTCGTCAACATTTTCAAAGCGGAGAAATTGTAAGGGGACGGCGGTTGAGAACATGTTAACAATGGTAACAAGCAATTTTAACAATGTATATAATATAATACTTAACAAAAGTATTCGTCGCCACTTGATCTCCATAAACGTATCTAACGAGTGGTTCGAGTTGTGCCCGTCTAGCCGATACGAGAACATTAATTGAATGCAAGGTATGAATCACTAATATTGTAATTACATAAATATTTCCAACTGCATTCGTGTACGGAGGTTGATGAACCACGCCTCCTTATGTTCTCGAGTGGCCACTCAGTTCTCTTGTATCGGATATTATGAAGAGCGATTCGCGAAACGTTGCCAAAAAAATATTTACAATACAATCGTTTAACTTTGTGGACTAACATCACCACCTGGTCGAGGCTAGCTTTGTATTCCTCACTACTGCTATATTTAAATATGTACTTCGTTACACCTGACGAATGTAACTTATGATATTCTTTGCGACACTATTTGCTAATGAATTGTCAAAAGATACGAGTATATTGCTCGCTTCATTCGAAACTAATCAGAAGGAGAGAAAGGAGAAATGAAAAATCGTTCGTGTTAAGTAGTACCTAAGTTCGAGAACAGAGCAACGTGTTATGACAATAAAATTATCATGCCGCAGTTAATACAGTGGAACAACGTAGGCGTCGAAACGCTAGTCGGTTCTGCGTGTGTCGAACGCGCAGTTCTTTTCGCGCCAGTCTCGCGACGCTGACGTCAAGACACTGTCAATATTAAATGGGTCAGTGGACAAGGATGAATTACATTCGTATCAGCCGAAATTATTACGCCATTGAACATCGGTTCCGCCTACCCAATGACAACGAACGATATCGACTGAAGACAAAAGCTTTGCACGAATATTGCAATTTTAATCTGATGATTCTCTCGAATTTAAATTCCTGACTTTTTTTGAATTTTTTGGGCTTATTTTGCAGGTCAATCTAAGAAGAATCGTTTTTAAGCTACCCAACGGTTGAACACTGACTAGAAAAGCATAATCACAAAATGCTTATGAACTCTTGAGCAGTATCATTAGGGAATATGTGTGTGTATTATGTGTTCCTTATGTTTAGGTACATCAAACTCAAATTTCGTTACGGGGTTTCTAAGGACCTATTTAATTATCTTGTAGATAAAAGATACGAGAAAATTCTCACCATATTCTTCGATCTTCGACGTTTAATAAAAGCTTCAGTAACTTCTGAATTTATTTGCAATCGATTCAAACACGCATGTGATGATGTTATTATTAGAGAGGACATCGCCTTCGCACACTGATGCAAATAAATTAACAATTCAAGTGTATTTAAATTCAGAAGAGACTGAATATACGTAAGCACATTTGCAATCAGTAGCAGCAAGTGTTAATTTAAAACTGAATAATTAGACGCGGCTAGATGTACACTAAAGAAAGGTAGACAATGTGTTCGATTGCGTGGAATTATCAGTATGTAACAACGCATCATCGGGCGGGGTGGTGGGTGCGGGTCGATACAGCTAAAGTTCGTGTACTCGAAACACTGTTCAGTAGTGTTCGCACAGTGGGCGAAATCCTTGTTCTAGTAATGCAGCGAGTGCGAGCGGGCGGTCTGACCAATAGAATTGCATGAAACGTACGTACGCCGGTCGCCCGGCACCCGGCAACAGGTCCGGGCGGCGGCGATCGATAAGCCGCCGCGCCGCCGCACGCAGCGCCGCGCCGCGCCCGAGCCCTTTCCATACCTAGTTACGTCCGCCCTCCGCCATCGCCGATCGAACTCATCTCGTTCGCTTTTGCAATATACGCAATACACATTTGTATGGAATTTGCAATAGTCGCGATTCTCAACCCTATCACCCCCAAAGAGATATTTACAAGTTTCAAAATTTCGGGCTCACTTTATCATGGATATATATATATGTACACAGTAACATATGCAGACTATTTAATACAGGCTAAGTGATCAATTCATTAATAAATCAATACAATAGTAACACAAAGCTTTTGTTTAATACTTATTAGATGAAAATAGACCAGGAAGAGAGACAATTGCTTGCTTAGTTCGAATTAATATTGCGAGTAGATTGGAAATCCCTATTAGCTTGATTTGCCCAACAAACCGCAGTGCGTAATTTTTATGACGATTGTGGTTCGTGCCACACTACCTCTATTGTACTGCGGGACTGCCGCGCAGGCCACAGTTCAGAAGTTAAAGAGCTCTTTTAAAGTGGTTCCTAAACTGGTGCGGGCGTCATGTAATCAATGCATAAATCTGTCGCCAACAATCCCCCCACCCCTTCCTCGTCACCGGATGAACGGCGTCTTTTCCCCACGAGCGCCACATCATCTTCACTCGAGCGGATCACTCTGAGTAAACTTCAAAGAAACCTTTGTAACCAGTGTAAATGTCACGGGTCTATCATAGAAAATATAAATAGTGAGTACAGAAACAAAACAAAACAAACATTTCTGTAATAAAATTAGGTACGTGTGACTCACGACGAGTTGCAGTTGAATTTTTCCGCAGCAAAATATTTGAAAGCGTAGAAATAGCTGTAAAACTAATAAATGTATCGCTCAGTGTGAATAATATCTATGCGTTCAGTAGTAGTTACGTAGTTCCTGATATTTTTGCAGGTCGACATGGTAATAATAGATTAAATAAATTGTTCATTCATCTGTTTGCGATGCGCCGGGTGTAGGCGGCGACTCCGCTCGCGCCAGCCGTCCCGCCGATATCCTGGCAGATACACCCAGGAGACGGAATTTACATAATTATACTCGTACGTATAAAGCACTGTACAACAGTGATTTCTGGATACAAGTACGTTTATACTGCGCTAGTTAAAAATTGTGACTTCCCTCTATAATAAATTGGTTGAATTATATAAACATGTTGTACATGCGTGTATGTTTGTATATATGTATGTATGTATTGACGATGTCTAAATATTATAAAGTGTACGAATTCCGCTACAATCGTTACGGCAGGTACAAAGGGTGTTAGTAGTTATACAAAATGTAACAGACCAAGCAATATTCAGTGTCAAAGAATTATTACCTTGACTGCTTACAGCCTAAAATAGCTAGGTCTCCGCGAATGTGTCAGAGTTCAGGGGTGAGTTCCCCTTAAGATATGAATTTTAGATATGGCGGTAAGCCCCTGCGGAGAAATTCAAAAATTTATAACTAGCTCTATTCAACATCTTTTCAAGTTTCCGAGGTCGATATTATTTTTCACGAGGTCTCTCGGCTACGTACAGACTGATTTGCAAGTTGATGGCCCCACTGTGATTTTAATAAATATCCATCGTACGTACATTATTCATGCAATACGACAAAGATTACATTAAGGATTGAAGTTCTGGATGTCGGCCAAAAGGCACGAAACACTTGTGGGGAAAAGAATGGATTTATTTGAAGTACTCGTGTGGCCATTGTTCCTGTTGTTAAGCCTTATATCGTTCCCGCGACATTGTAGCAGCGGAATTGGTAAAACACACGCACACCAACAATAAACGAGTGGTTAAATATTTCGTGATAGGGGGCGAGAAAATAAGCCATTCCGAGACATGTCAGCGAAGTCAGATAACATTAAATAGG
>DWDT01005320.1:0-10507 GCA_018245595.1 Microceris scylla
CACCTCTTTACAAAAGTGCGTTTTAAATTTAAATATCACTTGCTAACGGTGAAGGAAAACATCGTGAGGAAACCTGACCTTAGAATTTAAAAAAAATATTTTTTAAGGTGTGTGAAGTCTGCCAACCCGCACTTGGCTAGTGTGGTAGACTATGGCCTTAACCCTTTCAATACGAGAGGAAACCCAAATTCCATCAGTGGAATGTTAAATGAAACGATTATAATATGATTATTGTTTACTATAGTATTTATGTTTTCTGGCCCGATTTGCTTCTAATATTTTTGGGTACTTTCTAATATGAAATTACATACAAAAATATTTTTTCTTAATAGCTATGTTTACTTACACAATTTATTCGCAGATATACCTACTTGTGTATAAAATTACTCAACGTTCTGAAGTAATATATTTAATAAAATTAATGAGTTAATTTAAAAATCAGCTTTGTTTTGAACATGCCCATATATGTGCTTAGCTGTACTAATAAGTCATATCGATTTTATTATCCCATTGGTTATCTCATAAATTATGTCACGGTAATATAAATATAGCTTGTAAGGTGTATTTGTAACTTTCTACTGTGATATTTTACGTATTGGTAAAATAAAATATTTTCACATATACATAAAAAATCTTTTTTATTTCGCACTGACATCATATTGACTAATTATGGAAACAATTGAAGCAGTAATTGCTTTGTGGCAAGTAGTATTAATATTTTAAGATTCATATTTCAAAAACCTTACTCCATCTTAAACCTACCACAAAAATGTAAATTTGGATATATTTATGTTGTTCAATAAACACACATTCATTTTATAAAAATAATGAAACTTTTGACTTTTAGTCACGGCAGTTTTCTTTTATAAGACCTAATTAACATAATATTACAATTTTGAAAATCAATAATAATAATTTAAAAAAAAAATTACCAGCAATGTTTTTATAATTTGTGTAATAATACAAAACTTTATACCTACATTTAAATTATATAGGATCACCATGAATAATTACATACAAAGATTAGTGTCTAGTAGAATTATGATAATACCTACATAGATACCTTACACAATACATACAAAACGCGACCTAGTTAAGCTTTGTAATCAGATAAATAGTAAATATAGTTGCCGTTAGCTAAAGAAACAACAATTAATAATTGAATAAGCATGTTATAGAATTGTATGTGACTAGCTATTATATAGTCTTTAGACAGGTGTGTGGCACTCCTTTTCTTCCAACACATGGTTTATTAAATTAAACATAAATGTTAAATTTGTTTATCCTGCCTCGTTGGTTTAGACGTTGCAAACGTGACTGCTGTGCAAAAATTCCTTCGTGTGATCTCCACGACTGGTTTTTTAACTTTAAATTCCTATTAGTGGCTCGGAGACTGGATTTATGCCCTGTGTATAGCGATACGCTAACAATGATTACAGGAACGTTTATGTACCTCTGCCAACCACTTCGGGGAAAAAAGGCCAGATATTTCGTTATCTTTCTTTAGCTTTCACGTGGTAGCCGCCATCAAATCACTACCGCTAGCGATGCAATCGCTCGCAATGTATATTTTGCTGCCGGTCAAGCATTGGATGACGTCACAAGCTGCTATCTCCGCATACGTCACACCGCCAATAACATAGATTAGAACCGTCTTTGGTTTCAACGGAAACCCAATCACCCTGTTGTCATTTTTAAGTGCTTTCAAAATTGTCTTTGAATCCATAGAAGCACATTCAAAATCCGTTAATTTCAAATTCGTTAGCTTTTCATTTAAATTTTCTCCACTGTTCTTAAATTTTTTTATTATCGCACCTCCCACTTTTAATTCTGATAATGCAGATAACTTAGTTAAGACTTCCGTGAGAGATTCTGAAGTGAGCACAGCATTACACAATATTGCAATCAATGGTATGTACCCACCATTGAACACATATCCAGGTGAAGTTTCTGTATCAGATAGTGGTGGCAGTTGTTTCAACTTATTAGCTGTGGTTTGAAAACTGGTTTGCCATTTTGGTAATCTTTCACTTAGGGCACCAATATTTGAAATGTTTAAAGACAGCTTTGGACTAGATGGTTGTATGAGCAACCCAGCATTTATGAGGTTATGAAATACATACAGATAGTTATAACCAAATGCCAATAAATATTTACTTATCAAAGTGTTGTATTCCTCATAGCTCAGACCCTGTGTTAAACTCAGAAGACACATCAATCGTAGACTATTATACATATGAATGTCTGTACCAAAATTCTCATCAATAAATGTAAAATTTGATTTTTTGTTCCTATTGTTCAACATATCACTCTCTGTGATGGTTAAATTTTCAAACTTATTATTCATCTCTGATATAATAGTTTCACATGCCAACACATGGTTCACAAGATTCTGTTTAAACATAGTGATCTTCTGAAGTTTTGTTGCTACAAATTGCTTCATCTCCTGTATTCCTAGAGCTTTGATATCCTCATTCTTCAGCAGCTTTGCTTTTGAACTTAAAACACTTAGCACTTCAGAAAAATGTCTATGCTTGATCTCCTTGTATAAACTATCTAGAGAGCTATCTAGTGAAATAATTGGATTCTTACTAGACTCTTCATTTTCTGACACCAGTGTGAGTTTACCCTTTTTAAGTTTTGTTTGCTTCACATTCAGATCTAGGTGCCCGCAGGTTATGTTGAATATTTCACTTAACAATCCACTATATGTCGCTGGTGTTAACAGACTTGAAGCATAGTCTTGATCCCTATCTAATAAAATCAGTGCTCCAATATCGTCTGAGCTGTCAGTACTTATAAATTCTCTGGCATAAGTTGCCTTTTGAATTTCTAAAATATCAAGTACACTTGATGACAATTTTCCAACTGATAAAATGGTTTTTGGTTGTCCTGTCACATGAAAAAGACTCCACAAAGACATTGAAATACTTGATAGTAATGAGTGATTTTGCTCTACATAAATTTGCTTGAATAAAAATGGTAGTTCTAAACTCAGTAGCTGCTCATCTAGGCTCATAAGCTCCCATGCAAAAGAGTGCAACTTCACAATTTCATACAAACCCTTGTTCTCTAATAAAGAATCATATATTGTTAAAACTTTAGGTACAATTATGATATTGAAGCAATTTGCATCTGCTAAAGATGGATTTTGACTGAGGACAGAAGATATCTGGTCGAGGACACATTTGTACTTCTGGATGCAAGCCGGTATGAAGTATGTCCTGATAGTGTTCACTGTAGTCCCAAGTTGTGGATCCATTTTGTATATCTTGTCAATGCCATGTTGCCTGTAATTATGTAAAATTTGATGGTAGATACAGATTTACTTAAATAAATATAATTTTACAGCAAAGAAATTAATTAAACATATGTTTGTAGATTAGCAAGCAAAATTGCAGTGGTTCCAATTTCAGCTTACGGTGTACAAATCTGAGATTGAGAATTTATCATTGAATGAATATTGTAGTACTTAGAACCACCAAACTTGAGTACTACAATTATTTTTCATAATAGAATTCATCATTATTAATCAAATTAAATTCCAATTAGCATAGTTGGGAGACCCACATCAGTAAATGGCCTCAATAGGAACCAACTTAAGTATTATTAATACAATTACAATGTCAATCAGGATCAGAAACTACATCTTGCAGTAATGAGAGATGTAGTGCTTGGAGATATATCTCCATATAAAACTTTTTAAGTAACAATATTTTTAATCTTTACAGATAAATAAATATCTCGAAACAACTCAACACACTCTCACTCAACTCAACACAATTCAACACACAGCCTTCTACTCTCAAAGTAGGCAATGTTTGTATAAAGGCAACCACTTGGTGGATGAACTATACAATAATTTGTATGCAGATACTTTTGTTGTGGATGGGAACTGATTTAACACAGGCCAGTCAAATTAATGCTACTGCATGTTTTAATTAGATCCAGGACTTTTCCACATATTGAAACGAATAGAGATACTCTACGAATGGAAGTAATCCATAACTTTGACAACGTATTTAATAAGCTGTTTCCGAGTTCCTCACCTAAGCCAGTTCATGCCACATATCCTTTCTAAAGGCTTAATGAGCGCAAGGTCTATAATAAAATCCATTTTATCTCCACATTGAGACAAAATATTCTCCAATTTATGTCGAGAAATAAGACATAATGAAGACAATTTTGCTGACAATGGAATATCCATCATTGTAACATCAAGTTAAATATACTGGCAGCTCTTTAATCCTTCATTGTAACATTTCAAATAGTATCAAAGACATTATTATAAAAAATATCCAAAATCTATTCGATGAGTATAAATTGTTATTGTATTTGTCCACGATTTGACATTAACACATAATACCATGACATTTTCTTCGTCACTTATAAACATACATTTAGGTGGCGATTACACAAAACTTACAGGCTGAGGTAGAAATAAATTATATTTGTTATTATTTTATTTCAAATAATCACAAAATTATTTATTACAAGTCCACATTCTTATTAGCCAAATTAATCAAAACAGCTTTAATCATTCTTAAAAAACCGCAAGCGATGAAAAAGTCAGAGGAACATTCAGTTTCATTCCTTTACAAGCAATGTTCATTAAACGAGGTTTCTGTTCAATGACAGAGGTGGCCTTGACGTAAGTTTCCGGTCATGCGTCGTTGTCGGATTCGCCACTTCCTCCCCTCTCCGCCTCCTAGCCGCGGAGAATCACTCGTCTGCGTATAATCAAAAATTTGAGAAATGGCTGCAAGATTAATAAGGAAAATTGTAAGTTTGTAAATGAGTGCAAAAAAATTGAATTTTATATTGCATTGCATGCAGACCCTACCCTTTTTACCCTCGCAGGCTACTAGCTAATTTCTTTTGCTATCCAAAAATAGCTCTATAGTTATGTCGAAGAATTACATAAAAGCGCTTTGGAAGCCTTTTCGTGAGAGTAAAGTCGTTGAAAGCTTGTTGAAATTGTTCGAGTCCGGGACGAATAAGGGCGTCGAAGGGTTTCAGGGCGTGGAAAATGAGGTTAACATGATTTTTTTAAGTTTTACTATGTTATATGGATAGAGGTTATAACTTGGATACTTTTGGGACTTAACCAGGCACCGGCAGGTAGAGTGGGGGCGGCGCAATACAGCACGGGGGTGCGGAAGGTGACACTCATCCCTGGACACGGTATTGGGCCAGAAATCACGGTAGCTGTGCAGAAGATATTCGAGGCCGCCAAAGTGCCAATTGAATGGGACGAGGTGGACGTCACAGCTGTTCGGGTAAGTCCCACATTATTTTCATTTTAGTGACTAATTAGAAGGCAGTTATATTTTCTATATTAATAATTTTACCCTTGGTCGAACCAGACTTTTTTTATAAACGGTTTTCGAACTTTTATGGCTAAGTTTGCGGAAAATGTTATTATTGTCACATGGTGCATGAGATAATACATGATTACAGAAAACGCACAATTAAAGTAATTATAATGGAAATGGACATTTAATTTTAGTATTTGTGTTTTAAAAATATTCATTAAACAAGTTTCCAATTTCATGAAACTCTTGTGAAACCACAAGGTTTTTATCAGTTTTTAACTTGGATACACAAAGACAAATATATAATATATATTTCGTAAAATAGAGGATAGCAATACAAACATCCATTGTCTGTGATTAAACCATGGAGAATACGTTATTACACATTTAGATAATGGGTAATATATATTTTTATTTGTAAACAAATACTCATGTCTTTACAAAAAAAGGGCTGGTTGGTCATGTAACTTAGTGTAAGTTTGATGTAAATCTCATCAAATGTATTTGTTTAACATTTTTGTATTGGTGCTGTGAAAACATATTAGAAGATATACTAGCAGTAAAAAAATTATATTTACGTATTATATAATTATGGCCATCAAGTGATAATAATAATTATGTACTGGGAATATTTATTATGTGAATTGTAGGTTTTTTTCTCTAAATTCAACCTTTGTTCGCTTTATATCGAATAATATATGATATTACCACCTTCACAACAAATTTAAGTGTTTAATAAACTTTGTCTGTCGAAGTCATGCATGAATGGAATGTTGCTATGTATTGATGTTTTTTTTAATATACAATTGGCATTCAGCCAGTACTATATAGAACTTGTTGTGTTTGCAAACATTTCAGCCTGTTTTTGTAAAAGCATTTTTTTCATTCCAATGCTTGTAACACAATGTAATAATAGCCCATTAATAGTTGCTCTTTGCTCTAGGGCCCAGATGGCAAGTTCGGTATCCCACAGAAGGCGATTGATTCTGTCAATGCCAACAAAATTGGTTTGAAGGGACCCCTGATGACTCCAGTTGGCAAAGGTTACAGGTCACTCAATCTGGCTCTGAGAAAGGAATTTGATCTATATGCCAATGTTAGGCCTTGCAAAAGTTTGGATGGGTAAGTGTATAGCCATCTTTATCTTGATTTATTTTATTAAAAGAAAATAGCAGAGAGATAAAAGTTTGCTGATAAATTACTAAATACAAATTAGTAATATCAGGTGTTATTTCACAAAAAAAATCAATGTTAACACACCTTGATATCCATATCTCAAATATTTGAATTGTATCAGTAGGCTTTACTCAGAAACCACATCAATCTAGATATATTATGGAACCAAGAATGATTGATACTACAACTGTAATCCCAACAATCAATTATACTCTTGCCTGTCATAGATAATACATTGTAGTGAATTTATTCACAAATTTATTTTACATATTGTCACATGACTATTCGAATTATTTGGCAACATTGTAGGGATTTAATGCATTGCACCAATCAGTGGATTAAAATTTTTTTTTTGTGAATTAAAGAATTGCATTTAAGTAAGTTAAAAAGATGATTTGATTTACAAATATGTGCTTTTAAATTGTAACCAACCTAATTGTGTTGAAACTTAATATATACATATATATATGGATACATGTTAGTATAAAATACTCATGTGATTACAAGTGTAACTGTAGCCTATTTGACATTGAGTCACTAATTTATCTCTTCACCTTGTCTAATCTGCTAAATAAACATAATTATGTCAATTTCATAGCTTAGGCCTATAAACATTATTATATTTGTGAAATATAGCAACCCTGACCACAGAGAACTCACCTTGCACCTGAAACACTACCTTATGACATTATTACATAAAGATAATCCAACCGAACTTTTCCTCTACAATCTCATGTAAATTTATCTCTGATATGGTTCACTTACGTGACTGAGGCGAGACATGATAATGTGGTTCAATATTTTAATGTAAGCACTATGATTCATTGAATTCCTGTTCCTATATTTATTTATTTTGTATAATATAAACAAATTAAAACCTGTATTTACATTTTCATCCAGTATTTAATGACACTGCTGAGCTTGTCACCAGTTTGATTGTTTCTGAGGATGAATATCTCTTTATATGATGAGCATGAATGTTTGTTCTGAACATATGATTATATATACAAGTATATATATAATGTTATATACATATGTTTATCACCTATCTGGTTATCATAGTACAAGCTCTGTATTTAACAAAACAAGATGAATTTTAATTTTCCCATATTATTATTATTTTAAATACACTTTTTTCTGACGGATATAATTGTCTTAATATGTAATTTACTGTTGAAGTAATGTTACACAATAAATAATAAGTATTTATCTATTCTATATAACAAATGTTTTATATAAGTATACCAGTTTAAAGGGGTTGATCTAGTCACAAATCATTAAAATCACGACCCAATAAAATTTAAGATAAGGTCATCAACTTATCAAATCATTGTAAGTGTTGAGACGTGACCAGTCATTAGTAACATTCAGAGGTTAACAACCATTTATTAAAAAAGAAAAAGGAACAGAATCCTTTTTGTAACTCAAGTGGTAATTCCAATATTAGAACAATGTAATGTAATGTCTAATTAAAATGAGTGACCTTTGTCCCATTACATCTTTTACTTCGAAATCACCACACCATTATATTTTCCCACAGCATCAAGACGCTGTATGACAGCGTGGACGTGGTGACGATCAGGGAGAACACCGAGGGTGAATACTCAGGTATTGAACACGAGATTGTGGATGGTGTCGTGCAGTCCATCAAGCTTATCACGGAGGAGGCCAGCAAGCGAGTGGCCGAGTTCGCATTCCAGTTCGCGAGGGACAACAAGAGGAAGAAGGTCACTGCTGTTCACAAAGCCAATATTATGTGAGTTTACTATTAAATGTCTCGTGAGTGTTTATACCTATGATTATGTGTACCAGCTTAACTCGCGTATGTTTTTCGGGATGGCTCGAATCCGAAACTAGTAGAACCCATACGAGTTCCTTCATCATGAGCTCCCGCCAATTGATTATTTAATTATTATTTGGGTTTGTACTTACTTTAATATAATGTTATTCTAGGTAACTTCCATGGTAGACAAAGAGCACATAGATGTCTATCCTTACGGACCTGACATAATTCTACAATCGTTACTTTCATCACAATCGCCCATCCATTTCAGATAATGTGATGATAATCATCATTTATTCTTACACATATAAATCTTTGGCAGCATCTTTTTTGTAGTTTATTACACCTACATAATTTTCTTCACATTTACCGAGAATCAATTGGCTGAGAATGGGAAGCAGGCATTGGATGGCTCATGGTGAAAAGAGCAATAAATGAACAGTCAGATCTCTGTGTCCACAAGTTGTGTCCCAAATTATTATTATTATATTGGTTGGACACTCATACATTTGTCACACTTTTACAGCCATGAATACAAATGAAACAATGCCCAACTTCATGCTCTTTACTTGGTATTCAAAGCTTTGTTCATCTGCATAATTTATTCATACAACTCGGTGAAGCTAAACTTAGCTGGTTGTACAGTTGTGTGCCAATTTGCATTGTTACATTATATTATCATGTCTTCACCAGTGAGTCCCTGTTTATTAGCTCTAACATTGTGTCATTTGACACTTGTAATGCAACTTACCTCTCAGTAATTGGCTTTGATGAATTAAGGCTATCCTCATTGTGTGCTCAGATTACCATGTTTTGTTATGTTTTTCTAGAACTTAAGATTTTTTTATCTAGTGTACTGCCTTGTTGGTCTAATGGTTGCCTTTTTAAAATCATATGTCATTTATTATTTTAAAAATTATATGAGGTCACTAAGATAAAGATATTTGACACTTGTTCATGTATTGACAACAATATTGAAGAATTTGTAGGTGTTACATAATGGACTTGCATAATAACTTGCATTTGTTCCCAGGCGTATGTCCGACGGTCTGTTTCTGCGTTGCTGCCGTGAGCTGGCCACCAAATACCCGGACATCAAATTCGAGGAACGCTACCTCGACACAGTCTGCCTGAACATGGTGCAGGACCCCTCCAAGTTCGATGTGCTGGTATGTGTTTTCACTTAGCTATAAGAGATGGCGAGATGATGATAACATATGGCATTACTATTTCTGACATTACTATTTCTGAATCACAGGACTAACAAATCTACATCCTAAATTTGCAAACTTCTTGCAGCTTTTTATTGTTTCTACATTACTTTTATCATTAAGAAGATGAAGGGCTCCGACTAAAGTTAACTGCTCTACACATTTCTGCTTTTATCAGTTTTTACAGTTTGTTGGTCTCAAGAGCACAGAAAGATAGAGAGATTCTAAGATCTAATATCTTTTGTCCATCTGTACTGTGTAGTATCAACATAATATACTGACATGTAATGTATGCCAAGAGAATTTATGTTCTTAAAATGTTTAAATCCATGTTTTGAAATATAATTTAATACAATAAATAATTAATTTTATGCAATACATTTTTAATGAACTTATTTACTTAGAAATAGTTGTATATATTTTGTCTCATTGACACCTGAAATCTGAATCAAGTAATTGGGAGTTGGGACTATGTTACTAATTTTAATTTCGATAGTATTTTTTTGGTAAAATGTTTATTAATGGACTTCAGCCAAATGGCATATTATTCATTATGTCTTGATTATAATTCAGTGATTATTTCTCAGTAATACAATTGTTCTAAGGTGTATAAACTTCATAATATTTTCTCCATTGACTTCCAGGTTATGCCCAACTTGTACGGTGACATCATGTCAGATATGTGTTCTGGTCTGGTTGGTGGTCTGGGTCTAACACCATCTGGTAATATTGGCAAGAATGGTGCACTATTTGAATCTGTAAGTACCCTCATCATCTGTCCAAGTCATCACTATAGTAGTATAAATCATAGTCATGATAATGATGACATAGTATTAAAGATGGAATGTCTTATTACATAAGATTTCCGAAATGATTGTTTCAAATGTTTGTCCGAAATGTTGTCTGTTGTGTTCAATATATAGTTTTTTCCCTACTATGTACCAGAGCAGCATGGTAGAGCCTTCCAGCCTCCTATCATTATGGGAGAGACCTATGCCACAGATTAGACAATTAGCATTGTC
>DWDT01005321.1:0-10506 GCA_018245595.1 Microceris scylla
CAGGGATTAGGTTATTACACCACAGAACACTTTATATACGATAAAACAACGGGAGAATTACTGACGAATGATGCTCTAACTTATGACGTTTACTTAGCAAAAGATATACCAGTCGATATGAGAGTTAAACTCAGATATAATTCTAAAAATCCCAAAGGTGTCTTGGGATCGAAAGGTTTGTATTTTCACACTAAACGTTCATGTTATTTATTAAGCTGATTTTGCCAAGCATGCCAAGCCAGCGTCTTCTTGGTAGTTTTCTAGGCGTTTTGTTTTATTTAATTATAATTTAACAACTAAATTACCTTTACATATACCTAATGTATAATTTTGATTGTAATACAGCGGTCGGTGAAATGGGTATATGTACTGCGCATGGTGTAACACACATGTTGCGGCAGTGCATAATGGAGTCCAGGAAGGATTCGGGATACGACCCTAACAAGTGGATCAACATCGGTAGGTTCAACTTTACTCTTAATTAAAGTCCTGTTACTTTGGCTCTCACGTATTAAACCGACTTGAAGAAGTATAGCAATGACAGAAATGCGAATACACAGATGCAAAAAGTTAGAAATAACACAAAAAATAAACATAAAAATTAGCTTACAATCAGTGTATTAATTTGCTATTGCTTATGTTGAATATAAGAATAATTAACTAAATATCTTTTGCAGATGTTCCATATACAACGGAATCCATTTTGAAAGCGTTGTCTGTGAAGCTGAGTGAATTTGTGTTGACGTCATAACTATGATCTGTATCACGTGTGTCATTTTAACATGTAGTACACTGCTTGCAAGGCCATTTTATTAATAACAAAATAAGCAATAATTTAACTTTGTACTAATTTTTAATAATAACAATTTTAAAAGTTTTGATTTTAACCTTTTTAGGAATTATGATGGACTTCAGACTTGTATCTATATGTAATATATTTTCAGGCCTATTTCCCATAAGGTTAGGCGAAGATTAGAAATTTTCACCAGCTATAGTCCTGGCAGCCATCTTTCACCTATTCTACACTTATTACAGTCGTTTCACATCCTCGCCTGCTAAAGGAAGTATTGACTTGACCTTCTTTATGATGTCTCGGATTTGATCACAGCTCATACGCCTAGGTCTCGCCTCTTCCGACTTTATCATTTACACTCGTCCTGTAAATGTTTCGATAATCTATTATTCAGTATAATTCAGTCCTTTTACAAGACCAAACCCTTTTAAGCATCCCTTAATCTTGGTCACTACAATATTTACTCACCACGTCGTTCTCGAATCACATCATTCCTAATTATTCTAGCTGTACTCACATTGCAATGTCTTCTGAATGCTTTCATTTCTACCGCAGAAATGATACTTCAATAGTCGGCCTTGTTTTACCTTATAGTCAGCCTTTTATTAAGCAAACAAATTGCGCGCGTTTGCCATGCACATTCCAAATTTAAAAATTTACCTTAAATTCCGCCCGTCCGTCCGTCCTCTCCTGGCTCCTCCCCCTGCGAGGAAAATATTAGGAGGAACCCTGTAATCTCATGTTGTCTAATCTGAGGCATGAGACGTCTGCCAATTTGCACTTCGGCCAGCTTGCCACTAAATCTCTCAATGCTTTTCAATGTGACAGAAGATCTGGGACCTACAGCAATCAACGGGTTGATGACGATGATAAATAACATAAATTCTAAGTTTTAAGGTGGGTCAAAAAATAAAGCACGACACCATTCATACACTTTATTGTTGCGTCATTAAACAAAAAATAATTAGCAAATTCGTAATCAAAACAATTTAGGCCCTCATTACCTAATTAGGCTCACACATTTAAGTGTTATTTAACAACGAATAAAAAAATCATTACAAAAAATATCAAAATAATATTAACCGATTACCGTACAAAATAATATGAATAAATAATTAAATTATTATACAATCACTTCGCTATACAACTTGAAACTCGTTCAAAAATACACAATTTAAAAATCAAACAATCGACTGTGCTAACGTAAAATATACAATACGTAAATGTCTATACACAATTATATCAACAGGTAAGTGTTATGCAAAAAAGTGCAATCCAAATATTAATGAATATTTAATTTATTACCTCTAACAGTTTACGTGTACGGGCTGAATGGATAAGCGATTATAGTGTTCACAGATAAACAATCAATGTCACTTCATAAAGCGCCACACGACTAAGTCGTCAAAGCATTGTATATCGTATAATAATAACTTAGAGGCTATAATCGCATATCCAGTAAAGTCCGAGTTTGGCCATGGAAGCGAATTGGTCCAATATTACATAATTACGAATAATCAGCTTCTATGGACCTTTTACGAACTACAATTATCAAATAACTACATACTAATTAGCGGCTTCGTCATCGCAGCTTTGATATAAGCCTGTCTCTAACGTACACTGAACGTACAATAAAGGGAATGTCACACCTAGAGGGATTTGGTTCAGTATAAAAAGCACTACATGTTAATTAATAAAGGCATTTTACATAATTTATAATACAAGTTAGAAATCCCTTTATTGTACGGAGTGGTGTAAATTAGTATTACGCAGTAGTCTGGTAACATAATCTTTGATATTTTATTACATAGGTAAAAAAAAATCCTACCCCCTATTAGAAATGTCTTTATAACTTAGCAATAATAACACGTCCTGTTTTAACATCGATATCGTTTGCACTGAGTATATTTTTCACATCACATTACAAAGGATCAAACGAATACTTAATCAGAGATAAAAAAATATTAATTTGAAATCTGTCGTCAATAATATTCGAAGTGAACGCCAAAAATATACATAAAATATATACATACAAGTTATAAATGTAATTAGACGTCAAAATTCGAATATGATTCAAGGGAACTTGACTTTTTAAATTTCAGTTAACTTGTGCATAGTTTTGTTAATATTTATTATTGAATATTGATTTTTAATTAATTGTTATTATTTATAAATAGTAATGTAATAATATAGTAATAAAAAAATCAATACACCATTAATCGGAATTCGATTCGGACAGCTAACAAACATAATTTAAGTTGAGAAAAAAAAAACTACATTTATACAGAAAAAAATTGAATAAAATCATATTCTTGTCTATTACCATTATAATACACCTTAATTATAAGTAATGTTACAGAGAATACAACACAAATATTTTTACACCATAATTTAATAATATTAAGATATGAAAAATATGTGAATACCTCTAAATACTGAGATTCGTTAAAGATCATACGTTTACAATTAATCCGTAGTCATACTGTGAGTACTTGAGTTCATTGTATTCTAAACACCTCAATCACAGTGTAATACCATACTTGATTACACAAAGATGATTATTTTCACAAGTGTTAAATTATTTCATACAATTCCAATCACTTCGTATTGTTAATGAGATAGCACTCAAACAGCGAGAGGGACCTTGGCGAATGAAAAAATGTGTGTGTTGCTAACTATATTTGAGGCAATATTTTGCATTTGCATGCGGATTCTTCACCAATATTCTATGCTTTTATTATTATTACTGTGCAACACGACCATCTGTATGTCTTCTAGCTTGAACATTGTCATTAAAACTTTAGTAACGAACTTATCAGTTTGTTGACTTGCCTAATGTACTTATAATAAGAACTATCGGACCGCGACGAACAAGTCGCGCGACATCGCACCAATGACGCGAAACCAACGAACCAATGACGCGACATCATTTAACCAATTCGGCGACATCGACGAACCAATCAATCGACATTACTTCCGTCGTATGATGTATCCGTTAAATTATTTTTCACTTCAAACAGTGTTCATTTAACAATAAGTCATATAAGTTTTCTAAGTTTGTGTTTGTTTATCTTTGGAAAATCTAACTGTTCTCTTCGAATAAACCTCGTACAACGCTACAGCTACGTTCATCTCCTACGTAGCAATAATTATACCCTGCACATATGAATATAGGATGTTTTCGTTTACTGACCGAAATCAAACAAGCGGTAAGAAGATTATATAAAATAATTTAAATTACTTATTTATAATTAGATACAATCATAATTTTTTTTTTAAACAAAAAAAAGTTGGGATACTTTTCATACCTTCTCTAGTTATCTATGAACAATAGAAGAATATATCCTTGGTATAATTTAAGAATACTTGTTCATTTTCTATCAGCAAACGAATCACACATGTATATATAGCTACATATATTTAATTGGCGTTATTGGACTGCGTAGATACGTACATAATATTCATATACAGATAGAAAAAGCACACGAGCACTAAGTTAGCAACCGTTACAAATAATAATAATTAATAAAACTATAATTACAAGCCAATAATACAAACAGGCTTATTTACGCTACATAATATGAGGTATATTTAGTCGATACAATTTTACTAGTCGCTCAATTGGAATGGTATATATATATATTTAAATATTTGAGCGCCAAGTGAATATAACACGTATGTTTGTAATAACGTCTATATTTCAATCTACTTAAATCGAGTCTTTTATCACGTCCCTGTGTAGATAAATCTAAGTTAAAGTGACAATACTATATGTCGCGTGGGGGTGAAATGAAACAAGGCAGTTCATGTCGGTACAGTGAGACTGAAGCATTACGATATTATGTGATGGTTCTAGATTAAATGGGTGTAGGGCAGCCGAGCTACTTGCACGTTTTGCAGTTGATTTCAGCGACTACATGGACGTGAAACACCTGAGATATGTGAAGGTCCATTTTAACAGTGGGATTAATAAATGGGGGTGAACACAAAATTCATTTTTAACTTAATTTTTCAAAGTACGGCAAAACACGGTACGGTACGGTAATATGTATGTATGTATATATATTCAGTGGAATACTGTACTTATTGAAAATATATTTCAATTTACATATTTAAATTTCATAAATGTGTCTGGTTATGACATTGCAATATAAACCTTAAGAAAAAAAAATGTAGATTTGGAAAACTAATTATAGGTATATATTTACTTCGCGCTTAACATGCCGTATCATGGCCGCTTAGAATTACGGACCTACAAGGGCATTTTAATCTCGATAAACCGACATCTCTTCTCACGTACGACGTTTTGTCTCAATGCGATGATTAAGAATGTATCGATGTGATGGAATAGAAGATTATACATATAATGTGAGGACTCCTTACATAGTCCGACGAATGAGGTTCGATGGAGAAGGTTGATGAATTTTAACTACCAATCGAAAATATCACTCGCGAACGTGTTACACCACTCGCTACCCTAAAAGTTAGTTACGCACCTACATAAAAGTTAAAGACGGGCTTGAGTGTGTCGCTCGGCTCAGGCGAGGCCGGAGTCGTGCGCGTGCGCGCGCTTCTTGTCGGCGCGGTGGTCGGGCGTGGACTTGAGGATGTCGGGCTGGCCGTGCGGCAGCGTGGAGCAGTGCGAGCCCAGCGTGGCCGTGGTGGCGTGCGAGTTGAGCGTGTGCGCGCCGTGCGCCGGCAGCGGCAGCGTGGCGGCCGCGCGCCGCGCCGAGCGCTGGCTGCCCGTGCGCGTCAGCGAGTGCAGCTGCGGCGTGCCCGGCGCCGCGCCGCCGCCCGCCGCGCCCGCGCCGCCCGCGCCCCCCGCGCAGCCCGCCGGCCGCAGCGCGTTCTTGTAGTCCGCAATCAGGTGCGTTAGCTCCGCCATCTGTCGCCATCGCCGCCACGGGATTCATCAATGTTTTATGTATTAACCCATTTTATATATATTGTTTTAATTTCAATCTAAATAAAAATCTTAATCATTCCGACCATAATCAATAAACGTTTTGTGATAAGAACGTAGCTCACTCACTTTAGGCTTGTTTAGACTGATCAACATCTTATGGACGGGACTGGCCGCGTCGTCGGCGTCGATTAACATCATCAAGTCATCCTGAAAACATTTAATCTTATGAGATACAATAATCATACACATATGTAACTATTTTATTATAAATATTCCTATTTCTTCACCAAACGTTTTAAATAAAAGCTTGCTTACGCATATAAATTTTAGTTGAATTGACAAACCTGTAGTCCTCCAAAAAGACCTATAGAATTAAGTGCGTAGCGGCCGATGACCGACATGGATGCTAATTCGAGCACCGTCACACCATCCTCCGATACAGCCAACCACACCATGGATAGGTCCGGCTGTTTTATCTAAAAGACACGAATTTAATCATTTAATCATTATTAGACGAGCTTTCTTGATTGATGTGAGATGGAGCTACACATAGTTTGAGTCACGGTATTTTAAACAAGTTACTTTATGTTCAATGTTATTGAGTTATAAGAGTATAACCAAATACTTCACATGCCACAGCGCGAATATTGTTAGCTCAAGTTGGTTGTGGAAGGGATAATGTTTTAGTAAATACACTAAAATGCAAGAACAATAATACAGTAAGGGAACGCGTGCATCAATAAATAACTCACCCGCGCTTGGAACAGCGTGGCGCCGAAGAAGGGCCACTTGCGCGTGCAGTTGAGGTAGATGCGCACGCAGTCGCCGGCGCCGCGCCCCTTCAGCGCCTGCCACTTGCCGCGCAGCTTGTCCTCCACCTCCCTGCGGCGGAGCCCCGGCCGGCCGTTAGCACACGGACACACACACACACACACACACGGCCACACAGAGCCACGAGCACGTTACCTGAGCTCCTCGTTGCTGAGGCCGGCGCGGTATCTGTACGGGTAGAACCGGTGCGCGAGGGGCTGGTTGTGCTGCGTGTTGGCAGGCGAGTAGTCGCCCATGTCGAGCTGCGCCATCAGGGCGCCGAGCTCCGCCGCCAGCTCGCGCGTCACCGGGAACCGGCCCGCCACCACTGCAATAAAAGGAGATCAGTGAATTGTCGTGAAGGGGTATATAAAATCATGCTCGAAACATCAAAAAACATGTGGATCTATGTGCGAATGTCTATTCGAGGTTTAAAAAATATAATTAATGCAAAATTATATAAGCATCAGATTAAGTCACGTATTATTGCACCAGTCTCGTGTCATATTTGTCTCAGCCAAGGAGAATGACATAAAAAAAGTATTAAAAGTATCCCGATCACACTTCAATCCCAGAAATCCATTCCTAGAAGTTTAATCCGGTAATTATCTAAAATATAACGAAAGTTATAGCAAAATACGTTTCGATTAATGAAATAGAACTTAACACAGATCGTTTACCGCCGCCTTAAATATACCAGTTCGATAAATGAATAACCATTTACTGACCTTGTTGGTTGACTTGGTAGCAGAGCAAAAGTCTTTCCTTGTCTGTTTCCGTTCGCACCGAATTCTTAAAGTATAATCTGTTTCTGTACGTCAGTCGAATGACTCGAGAGTTCTCGAACTTTCCCGAGCCCTTCTCTCTTAACGCCGTCTCCCACTTGGATATTACATCGCACAACTAAAACAAGAGCGATGATGTTAAATCTTTTCCTAGACCTGAATCTCAATTTAAGATTCTTACATACGTGTAATTCGTCCGTCTCGTCACGCACAACCTTTCAACATGACAACATAGACCAATTTTCTGATCGTAAAATGCAAAGTTATGTAAAACTTTTAAGACTATATACATAAGTATTTTACGTATTTTAAATCTAGCAGAGATTAATATAATATGACCTTTCCGTTTAAATGGCACTCAATCAATATACAATTTCACTTTTTGAAAAAATATTTACAATTATATTATTTTAAGGTAGATGAAGGCACTGTCAACTTGATAAAATTAACAATAAGAGAATCTATGCAGATGACTTTGTAATGGTACCTTCTTGTCAGGTTTGATGTGGTGTTCTAGATCTTTCTCGATGGGATCATCGCTGAACAGTGCGAAGCCGGAGGACGCGGACTCGCGGCAACCCAGCTCCGTGCTCAGCGTCGACAGGAATTCCTCCACCGTCGTCGAACCGTCGAAACTTATTACCTGCAATACACTCGATTAAATATTCGCTCGATTCAGCAGTTATGGGAAGATTTGAGGGTGAAATTTTCGCCTAGATGGACATTAGTAAGATTTGAGATAGCGACCTGATAAGTGTTGTTGAGCATGTGCACGGGGATGGCGTGCGGCAGGCAATGGTGGTAGGGGTTCTTGAGCAGGATGGAGAGCACCTCCATGCGCGAGGGCCGGTCCTCGCGGCCGCCGTTGCGCAGCGTGCGCTCGAGCGCGCGCGCGCAGTACGCCGCGTACTTGCCGCACTCCGTTCTGCACGTCATTTTATTTATCTATTTTATTTGGTTCATTATTTCTTTAATTTTTTATCTTAACAGTAGACCATTCTAATAAATGGATGATAACAGTTGATAATAAAATAGGAAGCTAAAATAAAAATATATCTTTAAATACTGTTTCCAATTCAAAACAATATTTCCCAAAAAATGACAGCTTAAACCAAAATCGTATTGCTGCAAAAAACCACAGTTAGCGGGTGACAGAGTAACATAGATTTCTCGATGGGGAGGAGCATTGTTGTTAGACAAAATCTAGAAGGTTCTCAATATATACCTACCTATATATGACCATATGTCTTTATTGCAGACATTTAATACTCACTTGGAATCGGAATGCCTGCTCAGATGTAACTTCAGATACCAGAGAAGTCGGTTATTGCGGGGCACAAACAAACTGACGGCTAAAGCTAAAAGTTGCCAGCCTTGGACGAAACTGTACGTCGGTGGGTTACTCTTGCAATCAACTGATAGGAGAGGCGCCTGAAATTATCCGGGATTTTTATTGCATGTGTTTATGAATATACATATATATTAATCTAGGACCTATTTAAGTTGTAAGAACTTTTAAATGATATTGTGCATGGCTACAATTACATTTTTTTAAATTATTTAATATTGTGATAACTTTCGCTTAAAAAACGTAGGCGTGCATTTACTGAACCGCAATAAAATGTTTTAATTCTCATGAAATTATTATTCTATTTTCAAACTCGTTAAGAATTTGTTTAAATATGTAACGAATAAATGTTCTTCGCAACATCTGCCTCGTACACTTTACTTGCCTTTCTCATATGATATTTGTTCATTGATCAATGTAAACATATACATTTATTGGCTTCGTTGTACATTTAGATACTACAATGTAACTACGGAATTACGGGGCGTACAGATAACTTTGGGGACTATTGTGGGTACCAAAAACATAAATTGTGCTGACATGTAAGCGGACATATATATAATATGTTAAAATGAGCGTCTGTGCTTGCGTTGAGTATTAACCCGTTTCAATTTAAATGAACATTCAACATAACGCCTTCTCTAATTGTACAAAATTTTACTTATTCGTATGAAATTGCATATTTATTTTACATCAAATCCTTACATTATACATATATAAAGTGTTTATTTATTTCAAATTGATTTCTATTAATAAACAAAGTGCATTGAAAATTCGAGAAAATGTGAAAATCAACATGAAACGGCAAAAAAGGAAAAAAATGTTCACCTTTGTCTGGCGGCAGGCCGCCACATATAGATGTGTTATACATACATATGTATTATATATATAGTATGTTCATTGCATTACATAACTTCACGCTTGATATTTTTCAAGTGGATATAAGGCAAACTTTTTTCAAATGTAACAACGATTAAACATAAAAAAGGCGTATGCATCGTTCAAGTGTGACGCAACGCGCGCCAGACGGTGGCGGGTGGCGGGTGGCGGGGGCGAGGGGCGGTGTGCGGTGTGCGGGCGGCGTTACCTGCACGGAGGCGGGCGAGCCGGCGCCGGGCGGCTGCGCGTCGCTCTTGGGGTCGGCGGCGGCCGCCGCGCCCGTGTCGCACGTGAACAGCGACTGAGTCGCGCACAGCAACAGTTGCTGCACAAATGAAATGTTGGTGCCGCGGGCGGGGTACGGGTGGCGGGGCGGTCTTGTCGTCGTTGTTCGGTTTGATCGTTACAGGGTCGACTACTGGTTTTGTATAGGTTTTGTGCTCCAAAGTTGTTGTAATATTGTGGATTTAATTAATACTAAATGATAGATATTAAAATGTATCGGTATGAGATCTTTACTATAAAGTAACTTAAAGTTCGATGCAAGTAATCTTAGATAAGTTAATGTGGACTAATTTAAAATCAGGCATTTTTAAAGTAATAAACGCAAAGTTATTATATTATGAGTACCGATGTATATTATGCCTTAGTTATGTGTATACCTAATTATTTTAGTAATAAATGAAAAAAACATTCAGAATGCTACTAAACATTACTACAATAAATTAAACTTTGATATTATTCTTTCATTTAACTACAAATGTATTATATAATTTAATATTCATTCAAAATATGTAATAGAACTGAATCCTACATTAACCAATGCCGAATGCAGTCAGTTTTTATATAGTTGACTACCAATTAATACGACTAAGTATCTACATATACAAATCCCGTCAGCAGATCAGTTAAAAAATATGATTTTTTGACTGACAGTTTCGCCAGTAACTTACCCTTCCAGATTTAGGATGAAGGGGGAAAAGAA
>DWDT01005322.1:0-10506 GCA_018245595.1 Microceris scylla
GCGTGGAGATTACGGGCATGTACCCCCTTTTGGGGAGGCCTATGTCCAGCAGTGGACTGAAATAGGCTGATGATGATAAGTGTTATATTGCCTGTGACTATTGTTAATTTTTTAATAATTAAGAATTTAATTTAAGTATGGTGTCATTTTAATTTTGTTTTAGATATGACTAGCTACAATTATTGTACTGTTTACATAACAACAAAACACTATTTGGGTTAGGTTTTATCTATAACAGTAGCAGACCTGAAGAATACACGAACACGGTGCTCCAGTGTTGGTAGACAAAGTTAATGGGTGAGCCGTTTGTTGAAAGTTTTGAAAACACATTTCTGATTTCGACAAGACTTAAAAATTGTTATTTGTTAACCAAGACATTCGGCTTAATGTGCTCTCCGAATTCAGAGGCGGAAAACCTCATGCAAATTTACATCTAAGAGTCTAGCGCACTAGGCGTTGTTTCACTTTGCAAATGGCTTATAATCTGCAACCGCGGCAGAGCAATGACCGTTTCGATTTAAGATTTGATCACCAGAGAAAATCTTTAGATAACTAGTTATTACTCGCACAAGAAATGCATATATTGTTAAGTTGTAAATATAATTATTATTGGCAACATTTTAAATTTTTTGTGTACATGTGTATATAAAAAACGTTGGTTTTAAAAAAAAGAGAAACTGAGAAGAGACACAATAAGCTCCTGGTTTTTTCGCATTTTTGTTGTTAGCATTTATATCGTGAATGACTTAGCTGTCTCATTATCGTACATTCAAAAAGCTTGTCTGTTTTATCCTTAAGGAGGACTAATGGTCATAAAACTTAAAGCTATAGATCAAAGTGTATATGGAGAAGCATGAAAGTAAAAATCTTTATAACTGCTGTTCTAGATCCGACATCTATAAATTAGCGAATAACAAAATTATTACGACCAATGCGCTCCATGGTAGTTCAAGTTCAGTCGTTAAATTATCGTAAAACGCCGTTAGCTGGCCTTGCGGTATTTATGGGAAAAGTTGCGTATGGAGTGCCTCTTAGTTATCGCTTCCGAAACACTAAGCTGAGAGGGTCCTTCCGAACCGATTTCAGCCAATTATGAATAATAGGGACTGAAAAAATATTATCTCATCTTCTTTACAATTTCATTCCGCATTATTTGTGATTGTCCTTCTCCTTAGGTCTAGCAAATTGGGATGACTCTGTCTTATTTGTCGTCTACTCCTAAATATTGGGTCAGGGAATTATTTCAAATAAATAAAATCTAAAAAAAATAGGCATAGTACGATTAAACTTTGTTGCAGATATCAAAATAAAGTAAAATTGCGCTTATTGTATGTTGTGTCTATTGTATTTACCCAAATCCAAAATATAATAAATAAGCACAGCTCAATTTCTCTTAAATTAGTGCTAAACAGTATTAATAACTGCATTGGATTTTAAACAAAGAAAGTATTGCACCGAAATCGATAAATATTATTTAATAACATCATAGAACGCTGTGCCACGACATAAATGGAAACAAATCCTCCGTTTGGAGTCAAGGCTGCAACCTTGCGATGCCATACTGGCATACCAGCGCTGCATAATTGGATCTGAACCAGCGTAAATGGATTACCCGGTGCGTGCACTCGCCCTCTAATCTAATATAACGTAACTACAGAGGGGTCAGCGATGGGAAACCAGTGCGATGGTTTACCTTCACCCGGCTGACCTTAATTCCTCCTCAGACAGCAGAACAATCAGTTCAAATGAGATTCTATATCTATTTCAGTTACACAGCTGACATCTCAAATATTTATGAATGTTAGGCAAAATACTACGGTTCTTAAATCCCAATAAGGGCACGCTGTCCTAACGCGACAGCAGATCGTAAATTATCCATCGTTTAGACGATCTCTGAGCGCGATCAGCGGATTTCACAGGGGTTATCTTGCATCAAAAGGCACGTAATACAGCCAGACGGATAGAGGAAATCAAAATACACTGGATAGAAAGTCGGTTGCGAATTTTTAAATCTACTAATGTAAGAAATGTTACGTTTTTAATGTAAGACCTAAATAGTGGCGTGACACGAGAACAGCAACGAGGATTAATGAGTGTCTCTCAATTTATTCAGCGGACATATTTTTACATTTATATAAAGCCTTGATTGATACAAAAGGTTAAAATATAAATGCGGCCTCCAAACCTTTCTAAGAATTGTAACATCATACGTGGCATGAGACCAAATACGCCGAGAGAATAATACTTTCTGAAATCAATATATATCCAATTTCTTCCCTCTTTTAATGGGATATAAGATTAGCGGCGCCAAAGGACTGTTTGTGTATGAGTCAGCGTTGGCCATGGGATGAGAGAGGATATTTTTGGCGTTATGTTGACTATCTAAAAAGCTTCGTTTCAAGGCGTACTTCCTTGTTATTTACACAAAAATTCCAACATAAATAGCCGGAAAACATTTGATGTGTGATATCCGTAGTTAAAAATACATTTGGTAGGATTTTATAGATTCTAGAAAAACATTTATAGATTTTCATTATCGATGTACTCATAACATGGTGGAAGATTGCAAATGATTTTAAAAATTTTGAAAATTTGGATGCGGTCGTCGCATTCTTCGTTCCATTGTACACACGAGTCCTCTGAGACTAAGAAGGATTAAACCACGCTGCCACGTTGTCCAGGTTGGCAGATTGGGTTTCCGTTCTTTGTACTCTTGTTTCCCTTGAAAACGCATAAATCTCTCGTCTTTTGCTAAACATATCAACCAGTTATATATTCCAGTCTAGTGGAAAATATTTATTAGTCAAGTCAAATGAGCATTCGATAAAAAAGATGATTTATTAAAGAAGTTCGGTTTCTATATTTCGGAATACTGCCAAGACAGTGAGCATTAAACTGGCACGTTAATGTTGTACCACATTATTTTTAAAAGCGGAGTACCAACTCACTGAATATATTTAGTGGCTTTTAAATAACATAGTAATGATTAACCTATTACTTTAGTTTTTCCCTCCAACTCTGAAGGACTTAGGTTTTGGATACCTTGCACGTTTAATGTATTTTCAAAATTAAATATAACGGCATTTAAATTCAAATATTCAAATATACTATCTGTTATAAGGGTGAACGAAAACTGAGGAAATGATCACAAGGAAATTTTCTCAAAGTTCTTCACAATGCGTACAGAGTCTATCAATTCATATTAGGTCAACATATTATGAAACGTTAAATCTCTACATTGTAAGGTTTATATTTTAATAATGGTGCTTTAAAATTGTCGTTGACGATGATGAGGATGAAATTATTTATTAATTGAAAATAAGAGAGTATTCATTGCGAAACTTATAAATTGAAGGCGAAAATCTTTGGACGACATTATTGTAGCACTCATCAAACGGAAGCTATCTGAAAGAATGGTAATCGTCGAATAGTGTGTCAAGAATCGATTAACCAATTTCGGATATTGGCACTTTCACAAAGAAAGACAGACAAAGAGGCGCCTTCCTTGCATACGAATAGAGTATTGACGATTTCATCAATACCGTAATGTTGGTAGACCGAAATGCGGGCTTGCGTCATGTCCTGACCTTCCCATGACATCATAAGGACCGAGGACGCATAATCCACAGACGCATGCCAATGTGTCTCTGATTAAATTCTCAATGAGCTCGTAAATACTCATCGCTCGTGCATTGTATATTTAATTAATGTAATCATAAACTATACGACCATCATAAATATGAATTATAGCTACTGCTTTGACATGGTGCCTGATATCATTGAGTTTTTTTTATTAATAGAGGTTTGACAAAAATATTCTAGAAAATTTACTAGTCCATTCAATTCTTCAGTGTACTAGCCAAATCGAAATTGTTATATCGAAGTTGTATGATGATTCTGTTACATTTGATGTGTTATTCTTCTATTCTAAATCTTTCAATTCGGAAACTATTGAATTATTGGGTCGATTGTTGCAAATGATGTTGTTAATGTAATCACTTCTTTAGTTGAGAATTATTATGCATTACAGCTAGTGATCTCATATTCACGATTATAGATAAGTTTCTATTATTGTCAATGTACACAACGAAAAAAACGTTTAAAACGCTTAAGATATAATTAGCAGTTGATCGCATCATTCGCGAAGTGATTAATTGAATCCCTATTTAGAACAATGGCTATGCACCGCATCGAGTAATGTATTGCACCACGGAATATTATAATTATTAATGTAATCACTTCATTAGTTGCGAATTATTATTCATTACAGCTTCACGCAGTGATCATACCGGAATTATTACTGCGCATTTATAGTACTTATGTCATGTCCGAAATATTAATATGTACTGCATTTGCGTTGTGTCATAGTTTGTGTCTGGTTTGAAATTGTGTCGTCATTCTCTATCTGAAATTATATTTATTTATGATACAAATGCACTATTATGTCCATCATTTTAATCATAGGCCTCACGAGATATTATCTTGAGTTTTTTAAAGTGTTTTATGAGAATCGGTTTACAACTAAATGCAAATACTACTTCCCTACTTCCAAGTGACGCGGTACTAGAAAAATATATTTTTCTTCTTTGTATCAACTATTGATAGCAAAAAGTAGCATTCTTCTACGAAGGTCTCACAAGGTTCAAAAGCTTGTGCTTTGTGAACCCATGAACTGGATCCAAAGATCTGTATGCTCCAGCCTATATAACAAAGTCGAATAGCGTGATATAAATTATAACGCGTTAGAATTTCCAAGGCGGCAAAACATTCTAATCTATAATCGTTTGTTTAATATTTGGGTGAAGTTATGCCCTTTTTATAGTTCGCTGACTATTCACGTGAAACGGTGTGAGAATGCTATTTGGAATATTACTATTTTTATTTATTTATAAGCTAATATATAAGCTCTGACAGAAAGTAGGTACATCTATGCACTTTTTCGGTTGCATTTAGCTGTTAATATATATTTGTAAGACAGGTTTGCAGAATTTGACGGTTTTCAAACGAAGAACGAACGAAGTTCCAAGTTCGATTTAAGTAATTACAGCAATGACAATACTTGGCTGAAACTGTCTGTCCTGTTACATCCTAGCGTTAATAATGTACTCTTACTGCTAAAATCGGCTACATCAGCCATCTCCGGGCGCATCAGCGCCATACGGACTAAGAGTCGAAGTGGTCGCCATGGCCGAAACCAGTCGGACTCATCACTCACACTCACACTCTACATAAATATACTAAACACATCTCTACACTATTCGGACAACATTTTAAGGCAGAAAAATCTATTCTCAACCACAGATATGACTTTGACTGTTCAAATGAGCAAACTTAAAGCCAATAACTTCACTTCAACACGGGATCGATTTACAAATGGCTTAACTTAAACAGCCTACGGTAAAAACTATTTAATTAACTATTGGTTATATGTATCAGGGTATATTATATCCGGGTATATATAAATGTGACCGTTATCCGCAGCCGAGGTCGCAGCTTATCGAGACAATGTGGCGACGTCGTGGATACCGGATATGCATAATGCTTTGGCGTGAACCTATCCGGATATAATCGTTAACATTTATCCGTTTCTCGACAGTAGTAATATAATGTTATTTTGATATACTGTGTACATAATGCATAATACAGGGTCATTTAGGGTACACTATAGAATCTAATGGTTATTATGGTGCTAATAATCCGGGTATAATCGGCAGTAGTGCGATTAATGTTAATTATTAATATTAAATTAAATGTCGCCATTCATTTGCCGGATAATGATTATTGGCGACCAATTGCTAGGTATATTTTTGATAAGGTTTTACGAATAATATAAAAAATACTATATTTCACTGTCGCAGAAAAATTTCTTCAGGTACGTACTGTATTCCGTAAGTAAAAAATTAATAATAATAATCGACCCATTTATCATTGGAAAATGAGTCTCGTCTCACAATGAGAGGGAGGCCATAATCTGCCACGCTGTCCAAGTGCGAGTTGGTATACTTCACACACCTTAGAAATTTTTTTTTTATAAATTTTAAGGTGTGTAGGTTTCCTCGCGATGTTTCTCTTTGCCGTTACAAAGTGATATTTAAACTTAAAGTACACTTTTGTAAAGAGATGCACGCCATGAATTTGAACCCATCACCTCGGAGTGAGACACTGAATTCTTAACCACTAGGCTATCGCTGCTTCTGCAAGTACTGAGGCCCTAATTGGCATCTGAAAGCTTGGGAAATATAAGGGAAACGATATGCGGCAAATTTAAAAGATATCTTAAGCAAACGGGTAGAGTTTCTCTTCATTTCTTACAATCATTCAGTAAAATAAATAATCTTAATTCTAGTCTCAGGTGCCAAAAGCTGAATACAGAAGAATTACGAGATATGTACTACCAAATTTTTTACAAAGATAACCATGATAACACTTGATTTTAGCTTTCCTATCTCTACCAAATAGATCGAGTTGTGACTAGTGGGAGAGTTAAAAAGAGTCTCCGAAACCGGCGGCGTGTATGAAGAGAATGATTAATGTGGAAGAAGCACTCCAGGTCTGCAAGGATAAGTATACTTCGCACTTTGTGGTCTCTGCCTACCCCGCAAGGGACCTGGCGTAAAGATGTGTATGTGCAAAGAAACAGAGATGTAAAGATATCTAAGGATAAAAAATAAGTTCAATTACTCAAGAAATGCTCACTGCTGATTGGCGTAAATTGAAAACCTTTTAAATCGCAAGCTCACTTTTCATGTCACTGTAGTGTCAGTTGCAATTACAATTATTCCCAGATGCGTTACCAAGTTGTAGACTAAGTTACAATACTGCTTCCATGAGGACATGTTCTCTAACCTCATCCGCCCAAACTGAAATGCAACAGCTGCTCAGCTGACAGAAGTCTCGCAGTACAAGGCCCGATATTATATGGACTGAGCATTGCAATATACTGTGTCTCGCTAGAACTAATAAGTTTACTATAAAATTGAAATACAAAAATAACAGTTAATGATGAAATGCAGAAGAAGCGCGAGGCTGAAATATTTAGCACTCGGCGCTCTCTACCTACCCTGTAAGGCACCAGTGGTGACATAAAATAATTATTAATATTTCCTATATAATAATAATTATTATAATAATTATTTAATTATAATAATGATTAATATTTCCTATATGATAATAATAATAAATGAATTATAATAATAATTAATTATTATATAGGAAATATTATTCATTATTTTATGTCACCACAGGTAATAATAATAATTATGGTTACCTGTGGCGACATAATAAGGTGACATAATAATAATTATTATAATTATTATTAATTATTATTATTATTATGTCGCCACAAATAAATAAATAATAAATGTAAATAATAATTATTATTATTATTCTAAGTATCTCTATCCTTAGAGTCTGTAGTCTGTAATATTAGTATACTGCACTCCCCTGCCTACCCATTCGAGGATAACATGCGTGATACTGAGTTTAAGTTCTTATAAATCCGCTACGCTACAAAATTCACTCTATTGATACACGCACGCCGATTATATTATTATGGGTCACAAAATTAGGAAAACTTATTTATCACAAGTCCGCAGCTAAAATTCAGTAGAGCGCCGTAAACAACGCACTAGTCACGTCTAGTACAGGAGGTCAATTAGGGAGGGGACCGTAGTCCCAATTAACCAGCCATGTCCGTAGAGAATTCGGCCTGATATTGATTATCCGGGTCGACATCGGCACTTTACTTCGATATTTTGCGGTCGGCAAAAAGCCGACAAGATTTACCAAATGCTAGATAAATTGAAGGCTGTTCGCTGAAAACTGGCCGGATAATGGCCCCTGTAATATGTTATCACGAAAGGTGTTTTAATGTTTACTTAAAAGATGGAATAGTTTAATCTATGTATGACACGTTTGTCATATTTATTAAAATTATTCGATTCTTCTTCATCACGATTATGATAATGAAGTTTGTAACACACACATAACACTACGCCTATCATCCCGAAGGGGTAAGCAAAGGAGTGTAATATATTCCCACGTTTCACCACCTTACGTTTAAAGTCCCATGCTGGTAAGCCTATTGCCATACACCGGCCACAGGTCTAGACGCCGAGTCATTACTAGAAATTCTGGATTAGAAAATTCCAAAAGTACCCGACCATGTAGTGTGTATGACAAAATATCTCGTATGTCCCGTGGTAACGCCACAACTTGAAACCGACTTTACCGATTTCATACATTTTTTTTTAAGTTTCCTAATTCTTTGTAGAAAGCTCTTACTGTAAGAAAAGTTAGGAAAATTGGAAAATTGCGCAGAAATCTAAGCTATATTTATCAAAAAGCATTACTATAAAGATTGTGTTTTTGATATAGTTGTTTTTTTTTATCCATAACTAAGATAGAACTATGTTAAGTGAGTTAATACTATTTAGTTACCATATAATTAAGAAGTTTTCCATTTGTATTTGGAATTTGAGTCCATCATAAGTGTAAATAAAATAATGTTAAGTTAAACACTACTACGCGCGACTTAACGAAGAACGAAACACAGATGGAGTGCGTTTGAAGTTTAGGGCTCAAAGTGCGATGACCTAAAATTTGGGTCTTAGTGGAAGAATCAAAGTCATTGGGAGTGCCATTGTTTTAAGTCTACACCCTTCAAATATTAAATATTTCACGCCGCCACAGGGGAATTCAGACATGAGAAATACCACGTCAAATTTCATTATTGATCTGCCAAAGTAAAATAAGTTCGCATTTTCAAATAGTTCGTATTTTTTATAACAAGAGATAAACTTGTTTGCCAATAAATCCAGACATGTTAAATAGAAAAGTCCGATGAGACAGAAATGTGTTTCCGAACGTTAGTTACAGCTGATTGGAGATCCAATTTGCTGTACTCCCTTTTTTTCTATTCAATTGAGAAGTTTCTTTTGTGAAATAAACGGTAAAGTTTCACCCATAATCGAGTAAGTTTACCCGTAATTGGAAGGATACGTGGGGTAAAGTTATATTGTGACTTACCTGTTACCCTTTTACTATTCATATGTATAGAGAATGATATTATTATGCAAATGGGTAGACATGATACGCTCGGGATGATATAGCCCTCCCTTTTCAGTTAACATTGTGTCTTACATTTTTGTTTTATTATTATTCCGTATTTCAAAGGACATGACAAACAGGTAAATTAAGACGTATTTATAAATGTTTTTTTACCCGTCGAACCCAATTATTCTACCCGTATCCCAGGAACATTTAACCAAAATAGTTGAAAAGGTTTCGGTAGAAAAGCATCACAAACAAACTGACTAACAGACACAGACAATTCAGTAATTCAATTAGTAGTAGTTAGTAGGGATTAGTCACAAAACTTTTTACCTATAGCGTATAGTATCCAACAGGTGCAAAAGACTTCTGTGATATAAACCATTAAAATGTACAAAGATTAATAAGAATTGCCACTTAGTTATACCTTGTTACTTATACTGTAACAAGCCATATCGTTTACCTGAACGATGTGTCACGTTTCGGCCGACCTCTTTAGGGAAATACCCCTTTGTAACATTATATTTTCACGTTAATATCACATCACTTCGATAGTCATAATTTTTATATGAACATTATAATATTATTATTTCCGAGTGTCTTTTGTTCGACAATTGATTGCGTCAGTAATGGGTGTTAGTAATTATGCTAGTAGTTTTTTGTACAACTTCTTTACTTTGTTCCCTACAACTTATTTACTTAGTTACTTGTTACTTAGTTACTTGTACAACTTGTTTACTTAGTTACTTTGTACCCTTGTAGAGTTCTGTATGTAAAGTCTGTTAACTGGTATCAACAAACAAAGAATAATAATTAGTAGCAATGTAGAGTATAATCTAGGCGTCTTATAGCAGCAAGAAAATATATAATTACATGGAGCTATGACGCACAAACAATATTTACAAATATACCCTGTATTAAAATTGTAAAATTAATATTAAATACAGCAAATATTGAATAATTATATTAAATATTGAGTACAATAAAATTTGAGGTTAATATTGATGTAACGCTACAGTTTTAAAAGAACTTCTTTCGTCTTACTCTTGGCCAGTACGTCTCTGTTTCATAATACTGCACTTCGTTCCAGGGTTCCAGGCATTGCAGTCCAGGTACGTATCGCTCCGTGCCAACAGTACGTCCATTATCGTTGTATATGGACTAAATAAGATACATTAATTACTCCGGTCTTGCCAAGTGCATTTGCCGTACATCGCCTTGTAGGTCGAACCGGGGAACTTGTAATGACCCATTTGGCGCTAAACATATGAAAATTTCAACAAACGACCCTCAGAAGTGGAACAGCTTAAAGTTTCGACCGACAGTTTGAATGGATTTTTATTCAAATTACCTTTAAGTAGATCATTAAATTCAAATGACCTTTAAGTAGATCATTAAATTCAAATGACCTTTAAGTAGATCATTAAATTCAAATGACCTTTAAGTAGATCATTA
>DWDT01005323.1:0-10505 GCA_018245595.1 Microceris scylla
TTCGACCCGGGAATCGAACCCGGGACCTCCCGATCGGCAGTCGCACTTGCAACCAACACGACCAACGAGGCAGTCTAATAATAGTTTTTCAAATAATGACAACTAGAATAGTGTAAAATTATGACAAAAAAGTGCTGAATGGGACGTTTCATATATTTATATTAAAAAAATATTTTTAAATTTACTCCCATGTTTTGTGAACGAATCAGAACTGGTATTGACAATGTTTATTCAACTTCACCAGTCTAGTAGAAGGCGATACGGAACATTTTCTTGATTAAAATGTTATTCTGTTGTTGCAGGTCCCCGCTGTCCACAGAATAATGAAGACACGCTAGAGACCACAAAAAATTAGATATAAACAACGAAATAAAATTTTAAACGACTATATCGAACCAATATATACGATAAAATCCATAAAGTTCATTGAAATTTGTCTGTTAGTAATAATATTAATAATTATCGACTGTTTACCAAAACAGTAAAGAATCGTAAAGTGTATTTTCTAAAATAATGTGTATTTTGATCTCTTTAATGAATAATTATAAATGATTATTTATAATTTAATGCCATATTACGGTAATTTCTTCGGTGTTCTACGTAGATGTAAGATTACATATTATATAGATAAGTTTCTCTATATTGGCAGATAATGTACAAATTAAATAAAAAAAAATTACTTACACAAAATACAAACCAAAAACTTGAGGTGCCTTACTAAGTAATTAAAAAGTTTCGCTTATTTCACAGTAAATTTTAATATTTTAAAGGAAAAATATGTAATCATTTTAATTAAATAAAATAGTTTAACTATAAGAGAAACAGTCACAATGTTCATGTTAGAAATTAGTCGGATAATCGAACAAATCTGTTTATTAATATGCATTTATGACATTTATTATAACACACGATAGTATTGTTTATACTTCATTTATGTAGTACGGTTGCCTAAGATCGGTATTTTCACTTACAAATTTGTTTTTTTTTTCTACCATAAATATATCGTCCATTGTAAAAAAATCTTTGAAATGGATTCAAAAACTACATATAAAACCTTGTAGTTTTTTTAATCCAACTTAATCGTTGTTTTGTTACTACATGTATATAAATATACTTGTTTTACATCAACGCATATTATTATTATATCATCACGACTGGTCCAGTAAAGGGTAGATAGAGAGCACCAGGTGCCAAGTATTTCTATCCGTTCAGACCTTTTAAAATTGATCAAAGGCAATCGTACAGATTAGATGTATTTCTTATACATAATATGATACATTTCTTGGAAGTTCAAAGTTCGTAACATTGACGTTTTTTTATATTAAATACCTTTGAATTTTCAACAAATATATCGTTGTGATTTTTAATCTGTGTTTATAAGTTCGTTGACTTTCAAGTTTAAAATAAATACTCAATGGAACGAACGGAAACATTTTGAAAAGTTAAACTATAAACACGATTCTATGAATTTTATATTCCAAATATTGTCTGTTTAGATTAAAGCTAGTTATCCTATTTGCTATTGTTAGAATATTTTTACTATCTGTCATTAAAATAAGTTTGAAATTTGTCAAGTCTCGATCGACGGAACATTTAAGAAATAAATAAACTAAATTGATTTGAGTCGTAGTCTTTCATTTGTTTATCTCCTTGACTGTTTCTATGTTTTCAAATAATCTACAAGTTTAGACGAAAATATTCTAAGAATGTTGAACTTAAGGTACCCTTGCTCTCAATACTTTAAATTGGCCTTAAATTTGTTGCATATTCCCAACACAGTAATAACTCGTTAATACCAAAATGAACTTTTTGGAAAACGTAGTTATCTTTAAAAAAAAACTCCTAGTACGAATTATTTTCGAATATCAAATCATAATTAAGACCAGTACTTGATGATACTTCGACTAATTAACCAAAATATAGAATAACATTAAATAACGCTTGTAATTGATCAAATTGAATCAAAATCTTAAGCATGCTTTTATAATATTAAATTAACTTCACTGTTACAATCAGCGCCATCTCTTGGCTACAGCAAATTCTATAATTATTACAAGAACAGTGACACAAACAAAGTTTATTTTAATAATAATTGTTCTCATGTTCGTCAAAAGATGTCGCTGCTAACACAAAATTATTACAACCACTAGATGGCGTACTGTTCAATTAAACTTCCAATCGTATTTCTATGAGAGTCCAAAAATTAAAATTTTACATTGTCTTTTACATTAACAGTACAATTACAATTACAAGAATACAATTTAATGCGTATGTTGTTCTATAATGCCGTGAACGATATAAACTTTGATGTGATTAATTACATTAATTAAATAACCAATTTCTTATAACATATAGAGACGACTTTACAACATAAAGTATGTATGTTGAAAAGCTATACTTTTTATCACGGAAATAAATTATATATATATATTCGTACTAAAATTAAACAGTTGAAGCATACAAAAATCAATACAATACAAAATATATATACACATAATTATCGAATAATATGTATACGTCCATATACCCTTATATATTTGCCAGTATAAACGCAAAGTTTTTCTTACATACACAACACAAAGTCTTCTTATGTAGTTATAACTTTCTGGTATATAATAAATAAATAAAATGTAGCTTTATTGATGTTCTTAAAGATATATGAGCATTTTATAGCTATCGTCTTGTTTTCTACAAACATTCAACCACAAGGCTGCGGTTGGGGAAACGTCACAAATAATTCGCTACTACTGGTCAATCGGATCTACCTATTAATATATTTATTACAAGATTACGCCGTGAGGTGACGATCTGCGAAAGGCTGCAGCAGAATCTGGATGCCGTTAGCCGAGAACAAGATGCGTTGAATCTTATTAAGGAAGGCTTATGTCCAGTTATGTACCGACACAGGCTTATGATGAAACTAATGAAAATAATGATTTACACACGCTTATCCTAAAACGTTACGCGCGCACACGCGAATCCACAACCAAACAAATCGGTATCAGATCTGTAAATGAGCTCATCAATAAACTTATCAATAGATTATTGATAAATTCCTGAAAATAGCAGTCTATCGATACAAAAGTTAGGGCGTAAACAAGTCGTACCGAGTGAATAAAACAGAACTGTTGCTCGAAACATTAAGAAGCTGTATAATGCAAACATATACTAAATTACATATGATTGTAATTTTTACTGTATCTCAGAGCTGGCCATCGGATGACTGGATGCCTCTTTACATGAACTGGTACACAATGGACAACTAACACAACTCTATTTCTAAAGCATGGTCCACCATGCTGGTCCAGCGAAATTGGTAAACAAGAATGGGAGAGATAGAAAAAGAAAAGTAATATTTTACTATTAAACAATACATTCGAGAATATATACATACTTAATTCAATCATGAATCGACTTCACTAGTCCATCTGTGCCTTAAACCATATGGCTGAAGCCATTATATTTAATATTTATATATATGTATATTTAATTTATTCAAACACGCCAGATTCCTTCCAGGGTAGGCAGAGAGCGCGGAGAGCGAAATGTTGCAAACCTTATATACCTGACGTGATTCATTCATTACTCTTTTGTTACATGTACGCCGATTTCGTACACTCCTGATTAAAATAGTATTAGCCAATTTGCAATAAATGTAATAAAAAGATTATGTGGATATATTTAGCAATAAATGTATATATGTATGTGGAAAAACATTAATATTTCTAACTGTGTTTAGTGGCGTAGCCTTGACTTGTAACTTTTAACACGCTAAGAAAAATGAATCAGACACTGTCCATTACAAGCCCGCTTTGCCAAGTGTATTTAAAAATAAACGAGTGGATTCCAAGATTGGCTAATACGAGTTTTAATATTATGAATATGTTGTCACGCTAGTTATCGTGTAATGGTCAAAGAGCAATCAAAATGTTTCTGTACTCACAAATTAGACATTTTATACTACATTTTCCCTCTCTCTCTCTGTACACACACACACCCGAACACGTGTGTCTGTGTGTTTATGCATATATATATGTATATTTAAGGTTAGGAATCCTTAACCTTTAATCGTATCCCTTACCTTAAAAAAAGGTTTATAATAACCACCTGTTAGTTGTCACATACCGGGGCTCAGAAGTTTAATAAATAAATAAAAATCTGCCCTAAATGTAAGACAATAAAGGAGGAAATATTTGGAGCTCTGTTCTTCTTTCAGACAATAATTGGAAAACGGATTAACGTGATATTTTCTATTGATAAAGTGCACGACCTGGCAAGTAACATAGGATATTTTTTTATTCCAGAAAATTTATATTTCTTGTGGCGATGTGAGCAACTTTGTGGCAGATTGAAATTTGGTGTTAGGGCAGCTTTTACGGTAGAATTCGTTTTAAATCAATCTCTGTAAGAGCTAATGCTTGTATTGTAATTCTTTAAAGGCTGATATAACGAAAAAGTGGGTAATAATAATTAAAAAAAAATAATTCGTTACTACTGCGTTGAAAAAGAGTGAAATATCTGTTTGTTTAATAATCCTCGTAAAAATACTAATAAAAATAATTGGCTTACATTAATACATCTATCTTAGGTATATATGAAAGATTCTTCATTAATATAAATCATGTACTATGTTTGCTTATCAAATTAAATACAATTATATAATAAAACCATAAACTTTGATACAAAGTAACAATAGCAAGAAATAACGTTTGCAAAAAAAAAATACTCGGATTTTATACAGATTAGTTAAAAATGTACCTACGTAACCTTTGGCTATTTTCCTTACATCCATATCGTTTTAATACCTTTCTTCAAAAGAAATATTTTTATTAACCTAACATTTAAACACATATTTAATAAATCACCAAGTTTATAATAACTACTATTTAGTGTTTACGTGTGAAGTCACTTACGGCAATAAAGCATTTAATCCGTTCAAATGGCCCTCATCCCTTTGCTTCTGTTCCTTTAACCTTTGTTCTTCGTACCCGTCGATACCTAATCCCAACCTTTCTATTAACTTCTCCGCCTTGTCTCCATGGAGCTCAAAAAACTGTTTTCTCCTCCTTTTTGACACATCAGGATCGAAAATCCACGTCTGCTCCTTATGAATAACTGGGAATCCAATCAAATTGGTCCGCACGAACGTCCCGATCGGTCCAGTTTGTTGGGTATCTGTGGCAGGCAGCAACACACTCAAACATAGTGACAGCTGAAAAAAAAAGACTTGTCAACATTTTGGCGGGAAACACTACGTGCACTAACATTTAAATTTATTTTTGTTTTAATCACAGTGCTGTCTACAGCTACTTACAGCGACTATTATTTTCATTTTGCGACTGTAATACAAAAAACGAGACCAATACCCGTGAGGCGTTCCACGACACTGCTGGGGGCGAGCTGAGTTTATTGCAACTTTTACATTTAAAACAGTTCAAGTTGCTTAACGATCGAGTCAGTTGAATGCGTTGATAATGTTGCGACACGCCGTGGGGCAAATGACTTCCAATTATAGTCGCAGTCGCATACATAAGGTAGGATTATGTAATTTTACCGTAAACGTCCTTGGGTTCTTATAATAATAATATATTTTTTCTTAGTTAATTTAAATTTTAAATTGGTGTTTAAAGGGGCGTTTGTTAATATGACAGCTGTATGCGCAGCCAGCAAAGAAACGGTATTGTTATGCATATTTTTTACGTTATTTATGTATATGGGATAAACTAGAGACTTTTTTGCAATACACTTATCTATTGTATGCTAATTACTAAACGATAAATGGGTGTCATATATTATAATTAGGCATGTTAAATAAAGTTGTTCTATTTCCGAAACCATTTGTTGTCATAATCATACATGAAAAAATGAGTATATATGTATGTATGCGCCCGCAACTCTGTAAAAACTTTTATCAAATATTTAACATGTTCAAAACGTGAAACTAAGTTTTAGAAAATAGTGGTATATTACATTGCTAATTCGTTAACAAATTAATACTATGTAAACCATAAATACGTTCATTTATAAGCTACATCACTAACCCAAGGTAATCATGAGTTAAAATTACACTACAAAAGCTACAAGTGAAAAATTAAGAATTTACACTTATGTATAAAAGAAAGTAAACTTTGTGGGTTGAATAAACATTTTCCAAGCTTTCATTCATTCTTAATATATATCACACCCACCAAATATATGAAGATTGTAGGTCTCCCCATGTGTAGCTTTTTTATTTGGCCATATATTATTTCCAAGCAGTAGCTCACAGGTTCAGCACCAGTCCTATTAACAGCAGTAGATTAATTGTCGAGAAATCCGGATCCAAATGAGTAAACATATTAAATTCGTAACAGCGTAGTTATTTAAGTTTACTATTCACATTTATAATCCATCATAATTACTGACATATAATAAAAAATAAAACCATTTCATTTTACGTTGGCACTACTCATAAACGCTTTTGCATTCTAAAAAACATAGCTATTTTCCCGCCTGTACTTTACTGAATTGTGATTGGTTGTTTAAACGGAAGTTGCCCGTATAGGGACGCGCGCACCTCGAACTTGCGATTTGAAAAATCAATAATTCTGACAAGCGCATACCTAACCTAACTTGCCGTGCTACATTTGTTGTTTAATATTTTAAGCCTTTTGTTTATTTACAAAATGATGCAAGAGTACGACGATGATTTTTTCTTCGAAGAAGACAAAATGTATGTAGAATCATTAGTGTTGTGAACATGCCATTATCATAACTTATTTATCAGTTCCTTCCTCTATGTTGCAGAGTGTTATCTTTTGTTTGAGTGGACAATTGGCTTTGTTTTCGCGTGGAAAATATTATATTTTTGTATTGTTGTACCTAAACGTGGCGAGGTGAGATGTTCCCCTTCTTTGATCCAAGACTCGGTCAGCCCCTGATTGGCGTCAACATCAATATGTATGAGGACAAAATGTAACTATAGAAATAAACACGTATTTATTATAGATGTTAATTTGTGACATATCTGTTTGTATCTATGTATTTTATTTAAAAACCGTGTATTGCAAAAATCGTCTCGTACAGGGTAGTCAAAGAACTCTGAATGCGTCATTTCTATCTACAAGGACCTGAAGTGCTTCCTCGACTTACATTGCTCTCGCACACATGCTGGTTTCGGAGTCTTCTGACTTCCCAATGAGTTCTCTCCCATCACCGGCGTTTATAGACACTCGTAATGTATATTTACAAAAAATCTTATCATAAATAATTTTATGTATAACGTACTATATACCTAACGTATAGACAAATTGGTCATAGGTATCTAGAAAAATGTAGCTTTAAAAACTAGAAATAACGTATATTTATGGCTTTTACTGAATATGAATAAGTAGGTAGTAAAATTGATACAATTAATATTAATACCGACATGTTATTACTAATCATCCCAAAAACTGTATTTAAAACAACCATAAGATAATATATAGGTACAGCATCATTATCTAATAGAATATGACCTTTAAATTTATTTTTACCAGTAAATGTTTCCCTTACACGAGTTGTTAAGCAAGAGGCATTAAATTATTGAATAAACGTTTAATTAAAGCGATAATTTAATTAATGATTCACAATTTTCAAATAGAAAAACATCGTCCGCCGCGCCAAATGTCGAAAAAAATAAAAACCAGCTGCTTGTTATCGAAGACAAGTAAGTAAAGCTTAAAATGTCGATGATTTTACAATTTTTATTTTACATTAAACTGAAAACAAATACTCTTTCTTACATTTTACATTCAGTGCCACAACTTCATCAGTCCAAGATGAGGATTCAGCGATCACCAACATTGACATTAACAATCCAATTGAAGAGTAAGTCGTTTACATTGTACTTGCTTTTAAATTGCTATATAAATTATAACAATAGTCTTAGTGTTTATAAATAAACATGTTTTATGAGAGATTGGAAAATATTAAAATCCAATAAATGTACGTAAACCTGGTGACTGATTATCGAAATTACGTCGTTGTACCACTTAACATATACAATTACCACATGTAATGTATGGATATCCTTCAATCATTCTGAGATTCGTATAAAACGATTGAAAATAATGTTTGGATGGGAAGAGCTGAAGATCGAGCTCACCGGGGTGCTATTGGAGAGGCCTGAGTCAGCAGTAGACGATGACCAGCTGATAATGATAAGAATGACAATCGAATGTAAATGTACATCGCCATCTATTGTCGTAGAGTGGAAACTTTTCTGAGCTTTTATTGCGCATCAATACGTCTCAACATAATTATTATTATTATATTCCATTTCAGAAAAATTATTTTAGAAGAAATCACAGAAAATACAGACTGCGTGTTCAATGACATGAGACGCGACCGTTACATGATCCGCCATCAGAACTTGATGTGAGCTGCCAGAATCTTCTAGACGAGTTAGAACGTTGCTCGACGTATATGCTAAGTAAATAAGACGAGAGCTAAATGTGTGTTGCTAATGTTTCTATGTATATTTACAACAATCATGTTTTCATGGTATACGGTAACTATTAACCTATCCTGTCTCTCCATTACCTCAGGTTTTGGGAGAGAATACCACTAGGCCTTAAGTACGTCTAGTTTAAAGTTTTATTTGGGAATAAATAATTTATAAAACCTGTGCTATGTATTATTGAGTCCACGTTACATCAGAATAAATGTTCCAAAACCAAAGCCAAAACGGTTCTGTACTTCTTTCTCATTGGTGTGTCATTCGATTTTATTTAGCTATTTTGTTTAGTGACTTGACGATTTTTAATATTATCAATAACACAATTTTCTATAAGATGTTCATGGTTTCTCCCGATGTTATCTCGTCATTTCACGAGAGCTTTTAACTTACCAGACCATAACAGCGCACTAACAATCACATTTATTATCGAATAATTTTGAGTATTTTTGAGTCATCAAAGCAATCAAATGATTATGCATATAGACCAGAGGTAATTTAAATCGATGTGAAAACGACTCCATTTTTAGGTTAATCCCCAATCTAACTCAACGAGTAACCATGTGTCATCAACGTAACTAACTAAATGATAAAGCAGTGACAGACCAAAGGTAATTTTTTGCCACGGTCGCAACGATCTACCGTTGCAGAAGCCTAAATATCATTCCTCAAGTGCAACGAATATTACACTAATTAATTATTTTATCAGCGACTTATATTATCTAGACTACCTGACATTAACATTCGGAAACCTGCATTGAGTTCGAGATCGATCGCAGGAGTTTAGGGGGCCACAGCCACTTGTGATTGCTGACTGCCAGTATGCTACTGTGTTCACTAAAAGTCTGCTCTGTTTTTGCTTCAATATTCTATCAATTTAATTATAAACTTCAATCAACTTATAAACTATTTTAATTAGTGGCAACACTATCGGCAATGTGATCCTTTTTCTTGTTACATTCGTCCTCATCACGTTCACAAACACTTTCAATACCCGAGGAAGCAATATAATTTAAAGCTTATTTAAAGATTACATTGTGACTCGTATATTATTATTAGTTGCAGTATTGTCTTTTAAAGTATCAAGAAAATGAAAGTAACTGGTTACATTTAAATTTCTATCTTTATACAGTGGAAAAAGACTTAAAACGTGTAAAGCCAAAATGTTATTATAACGGAATCCACACATAACAACATAATTATCTTGCGTTCACTTACGACAAGTGATGAGTAACAGAAAAACCAAAAAGAAAGGTCGTGTGCGTAATATTATCTAGGCCTCACCTTGAAAAGTAAAATATTCCAACGGAAGCAGTTTGTGTTGCATGTTATTTTATGTGTCATATTGCGCACTATTCGTTAAGTTACTTAATTTAGGAGAATATTTCAATATTGTCTTCATTTACGTTTAAAATTTGCGAATCAAGACTCAACGCGATTAATGCTGCTTCTTAAAAAATGCTTCAGAGACAACAGGTTTTGATTCAGGACAATTGTATGTTCAATCCTGTTTGAATTAAAAAGTTGTCTATAAAAAATTTGTAAATAAAATTGCCCACATTTATTGACATAATGTCATATTATGCTAAGCATGTTTCATACGCTAACTTATGAAACATGCTGTTTTAGATGGCATAGTTAGCCAAACAATGGTTGGCCAAACAATAAAAATTTAATTTCAAAAAGCGGCTGATTTATAGATGGTCTGTAACAGGCAAGGTATATTCACATCCTTTAAAATTAAATATATTCATCCTTGAAAATTCCATTGCGTGTCAAACTGCGCGCCAAAAATCTGCGCCCTTACGATACAAAAAAGAGAACGGTTAGATAATGACTTCAACAATATGTTATTTTTATAAGTTACTAGCTGTACCCGGCGCGCGTTGCTACGCCAACATACAAATACATATGTCTACCAATTTTCATAATAATCGGTACAGTAGTTTTTAAGTTCATACAGACAAACATTCATTTTTATATATATAGATTTTACTTATCGCACCAAAAATATATTTTTCGAACTTAT
>DWDT01005324.1:0-10505 GCA_018245595.1 Microceris scylla
CGTAACCGGTGAAACGTGGGAGTGTTCTGCATTCCTCTGCCTACCTCTTCGGGGATTACAGGCGTGAAGTTACGTATGTTCTTCGCTCTTCATTTTGTTCGATTTTTATAGGTATACATAATAAATGTTAGAGCACGAACTTCAATGTATCATAGCAAATAACACGTTTAAAAAAATTGAAACAGCATCTTTTAAAATTTACAATTCGCTTACGAATTTATTGGACATAAAAAAAAAAAACTAATTTCAGAACGAAATAAACGAACCGGGACGAGGAATATTGATGTCAAGGTGAAATCTGGTGTATAATAAGTGTACAATAAATAAAAGTACAATAAAACGAAACGAGATATATTTGAAATACGGATATTTATTTTTATTTTTTTTTTTCATAAAAATTCTAAATTCAATAATGTGTTTAAACATGTAACATTTACATATATGCATTTATACAAAGATACATGCAATGTTTTAGTGATATTAATACTAAACTTGGAGCGTAACAGACTTACAATGATGCAGATGTTATTGTGATCACATTTTACACTTAAAAATTATTATTTACCAAGTATTGTCAAATGGTAAAGGATTATTAATGTTATTTATTGTGTAAATGCTTTAATACTATGTAATATGATAATAATGTTAAGAGTGAACACTGTGCGTTTTCCTTTTATTCTAGTAAAATACGCAGTACTCCTTTTGAACTGTTTCACATAATTGTTACACGAAATAAGTGTATTGAGTTTCCGAATGTACCACCACGAAATAAGTGTATTGAGTTTCCGAATGTACCACCACGAAATAAGTGCATTATTGAGTTTCCGAATGTACCGCCACACGAATTAATACTGACCGACATTGGTTTACGTAGATATCACACGAATCCCTCCTTGCCAACGATTGTCGATGAGATGGACGTATCTACGAGTACATTGAAAAATACATACGCATGGATGACCCATATTGTGGTTTATAGCCGGCAATGGTATGCCGTTTTGATCAAAGTAACGTTTGCATTCGCTTTGGGAAGATCGACGTCATCAGTCAAAGCGACAAACAGATATAATATGTTTAATTTGTTACATGTTATTATTACCTTTTAATGTAATTTATATGGAATTTTCAAAACGGATTACCAAATTTATCGCTAAGACTAAAGACTATAATAGAATCCTTGAAGGACAATCAAAAAGGCTGGATATACATTATCTAAGGCGCAGTTCACGTTATGTCACCTTCAATAGACATAGACATAGACAAGTGTTTGGCGTACATTTTCCCAACTTTAACTGGTTGATTTGTAATTGGAGCGAAAAAAAAACAAATGAAACGGAATCTTCAGATGTCATTGATGAATTGCCCAGGATGTATATTGAAAGTAACATATGTAAGCGTGCCACAACAGATAGCAACTAGTCACTCGTTTAGGTATAATAAATTTACTAAATAACACTATTCAATATAATAACGCACACGGCAAACACGCGATCCATTATTTAAGTAGGTATATCAGTAACGGATGCAACGAAAATGGGGCGGATTTATGCTAAATATTCTTCAATCAATGTCGCATAAACGAGAATAAACATGAAAGATGTGGGAAGAGCTACGTATTCTCTTCCGTTCCGTTCCGTCTCCGGTGTTGTGGAAAAATACATCGAATTTATGACGAATAAAACCGATAATACACATGTATTGTTATTTCAGTAGTTACACTTCTTTGCCTGAAATTGATTTCAGAAAATGGGTCGCGTGGAAAGCTGAATTTTAAGAAAGAGATATAATATGTAATAAAAGCCATTAAATCTAGCTTAGATATAGATATAGGAAGAAGTGTAACTCCTAAATATACAAGCCTGTGTTCAATGGATATTGACGCTGTTTTAAAATTTATAGAAAAAGTTACGAGACTATTTGAAAAATGGAGACTTTATATGGGAAGAATTTCAGCACTGCCCATACAGATGGGCAGTTCACAGTTGCGTTTTTGTGCATTAATATATTGAAGGGACGTTAAGAAAAGAACAATACAGAATAAAGTGTTTCTTCTAACGATAAATGTCTACATAGATACACAGTTTCAGTCGACGCAGAAATACAAAAAATACGAATTAAAAAAGTTTTCACATTATTTATTATTAATAAGACGAGTAAATATTTTTTTAAATATATTACCGAGATTTGGACTAGACGAACCACACCCTCTATCTACAGATATGTAATCAATGATAAAACGCTAAATATACAGAAAAATCTCTAATCTCCCGTCCGTTCTGCGATGTGAACCCGTTACATATATATTTTCAACAACATACAGACTTCGTCTCATGTCCTTTTGGAAATTCACACGAACAATTGTGTTATTCAATAGCGTTTAAATAATGGAAGTAAACTATAACTCATAAAAAAAATTATACTTGAAGGAGACAAAGCTTCGGTAATATAATAAGTATTCCAGAATAATTTTAATTTCAGATCAAAATTCAATATACCTACGTACATAGATAAATATAAAATAGGCTTTGATTGGAAATTTACAAGCGTATAAAGAGATTTAAAAGTGTTACTAATCGTATACATTACGAGGTATTTCATGTTTACATTATCAAGGAAAATAAAATTCGCGAAAGCAACTTCTTACTCATCAGTGAAATTTCAATTCTCAACTCATCAATGAAAACCAAAACCGTACAAAGTTATAATAATAAACGGGAAGTACTGAATGATACTGAAAATATATACATGTTAAATTACTTTTATGATGTAGGTACATACAGATAGTTGTCTGTTACCTGTAATACAGATATTTGAATTGTGACCGTTGATAATTTTAACTGCCATACTTGTCTCAGCAAAACATCGACCCGGTCCTCATTCCGTACAGTACGAAATAAACTTTGAGCACTGAGCGTTAGAAATACAACAAAACAATTTATTTATATGTATGATTAAGTTTTAACGTGTCATAGAGTTTAAGTACGAAGTCAACGAGTATATATAGGGCTGTTATCAGCGCCAATGGACGTGAACTTAGTCGAAGCAAGACAACAGTTAACACCGATGAACTCTCAATATTCGAAACAATTAAATTACACATAAATACTCACGACAGTTATGATTTATCAATTTTTTTTATAACAATATCACAATTTTTAATAATATACAAAAAGATATATATATGTATGTATATATATAGGAGATTTTAAGTAACAGGTTCAAGCTTATTAAATGTAAGAACGTAGTGGTATAAAATGGTAATGTATCATAATTTAATAAACACTTTTTTTTTTAATGATATTTACACGCCATTAAAATACTGAATATGCAAAGAAAATATCCATATGGAACGACGCAATCACACATAATGGCTTTTTGTTTAGTGGCGATTACATGTACACATTCGAGTACAAATCATACTACCTATGTAATAATAATAATTTTCATTACAGAACACACATTGTTTAAAATATTACGCTTCCAGCAAAATCCTATACATCACGCTTTAGTTACAAAGAAAAGATATAAGTACATACAATTTCGCATCGAACACTGACACATCCATTACACCAATAGTCATTGTCTCCATACAGAAGCGTTACATGAATATATGTATGTATGTATGTACGTAACAACAAATGTGTGGGGAGAAATAATTTACATAAGGCCATTATTTACTGTACACGTACATAATTTATAACGATTAAATGATCGATTAGATTAATAATAATGTCGATTTATATAATATTATTAGATTTATAAGGATTAGGTAATGTATCCGCATTTATGACAGTTTGGTCCATATATAAACATTAATACATTGATCATATTGTGATCTGGTTGTGTCCCCGTATGTAGGTATTCAGCAAAATGTGCCTCTTCATGATACATATGTATGTATATATATTTATTGTACTTTTCCAAAAGAAAAACGCATCGAAACGATCTAGTGTCACGCAAATTTTTTAACACGTCTATAGGTAGACACAGAGTCGTGGATAGAAAAGCATCAGTGTTAAACATTGATTAAGTATATATTTGTTTGCCAAATACCTAAATACCGATGGACTTGCAGCGCCCGCGGCCGCCTACGGTCAGTCTTTTTTGCTAAAGTTTACGAATTTGTGCAAAATATCCCTCTAATAGTCGCGTAAATTAATAGCCGTAAATGTATTTACAAAACCGCGTCTCGGCGTCGCGTCGAAACGATATACATACAACAATGAAACGAACGAGCACTGACCGGTAACCGCCGGAGCGCCGAGTGTCTTTTTCTTCTCCGTCTCTCTCTCTCACACTTTCGCATCTCATTCGCAGACCTTGCATCGCTTCGTTTGAGTCGCCGGGACAGTTTACTGATCACTTTATCAACAACGAATTGTTCCTTTACTGTAACGCTAAGATTTATGATATCACAACCGGTGCCTATCCAGTCGTAATCCACGATGGAAGATTCTATCCGTTTGGATTGTTTGTACACTGAAGGACGTCGCCGGTGGTCTCTCGCGAGGCTCACGAGGGCGCTTGGCTGGTGGCGGCGGCCCCGGCGGGGGCTTCGGACCGCATCTCTGACTTGAGTTTCACGAACTCCCTCGCTACTTCGTCGCTGTGCCTCTGAGACAAAATTCTTAGTATCGTCCATCCGGTTTCATCCATCTTGACACGCGTGCCCAGTGGTAGCCAGCACGCACACGAGCCCTGTACGAACATCAATATTCTTAATTTCTCATTTATACACAATTGATTCTTTGGATCCATAATTAAATTCAATTCGGCACTTTCTGAAAAGAAATTTATTTTATACCTTTACAGTATTTCTATTCTCAGTATTATTATTTTTATGTCATTGATGCAATTCAGCGATGTGGGTATCTACAGCCCTTAGAAAACTGTATCCGCTCTCACACTTCATTTTGAAGTTTGTCACATGTGCATTGCTACTCATGACAATGAAGTTAGAATATCTCATATCTCACACTAGAGAAAATCTGACAGATTACGGATTGTTAATATAGGTAAGCCCCTTAGTAATTAACTGATATTAACAATAAAAAAAGCAAGTTGTGCGAAATACTTTTTGACAGGTTTATGGACATTAGCATCAAATTTTTTTATACAAAAATTGCACCATTTTATATGCTACCGTCCCTGGATTTCAAACTATCGAATACCTCAATATACAACTCGTTAGACACCAGTACCATTGTCAAATATTCTGCCAGTGGAACATGCGGCATGTTCTATTGCCAGAATACGCAATACCTGGACCTGTTCAGCGATGTCGCAGAGGCGCATGACGGCGACGCCCACGAGCCGGTCCTCGCGCGCGAAGCAGTAGTCGCGCACGCACACGTGCAGCTCGAACAGCTCCAGCTGCTCCGTCGCGCTCACCATGCTGCACCACACCACACATTTCAACCTCTATCACTATTCAGTGTTTCGTCAGATATTATACATATACATACATATGTACTAGCTTAACTCACGTACGTGTGTGGACCTGTATGAAGGACCTCCTACAGGTCCGAAACAAGTCGGGTCGTGCGAAAAACGTATATGAGTTAAGCCGGTACATATGTATATATACATTTGAAGCTCTGCTGCTTATTACTATTGATTAAAGAAAAAGCTAGTACATGGACTGGAGATCATAAATGTCCATCAGCTGATTTAGCTCGAAAGCGAGCTTTATCATATTATTTAACAAAATATTGCTGGCACTACTTCGTGATATTATTACTTTGACACAGATGTAAAACAAGAAGATCAGAAAGAAACCCGGTCCAGATTTTGCAATCTTTGTATTAAACAAATAACTATTTACATAAGATTATATATGTAAGTGTTCCTAATGACAACTGCGACTACAAAGGATTTGATATAAAAATAAATTTAATTGTAATTATTACGTTCCCATTGCGAACTTCACAGGAATAATGTAAAATAATCTTACAAAAACTTTTCAACAGTGCTCATTCATTATCTGATTCAAATCAAAACATTTAAGGTTTTAACGAATATAATAAAATGTATTCGGAAAACCAAATTGCAAATGGAAGGTCGCATTATGGAACACATCGAGTAAAATATTGAACAGTGGGATCAAAACAGCTTACAAATGGAAAGTCTCGTTGAACTTGGGGCTCCAGTTGTTGCTCTTGGACTTGGTCGCGAACTTGCGCTTCTTGTCGGCGAGGTGCGGCCCGATGAGGTTCACCTCGATGAAGGGCCGGAACATGCCGCTGGCGATCACCCACTTCAGATCGTTGGCCGCCACCACTGAAATTATAGCCGTTGTTAGTATTGCGATATTTATCACTGTTGAATAAACTAAAATCTCTCGATACTTGAAACTATCAATATGGAAGGAGATTCGATTCATATTCATATACAGAACGCTGAAATTTGAATACTATGTTTGAAAGTCAGAGAATTTAGCATAATATATGTTACAGATGATGTAATACGAGCATGTGTAATGTTATGAGAATAATATATTCCTTCTTATTCCTGCTGTATATCAATAAATCGAAAATATTTAGTAAATTTAAAAATAAAAACACCGGGTTTTGAAATTAAAACCAATTAAGGAAAAATGTTAATCACAATTGTTTTCAATCTTAATGTCAAACAGCTAACTAAAACAAAATAAAGTTTAAAAAAAAAAACTAGAAAAAAAGAAAATAAGAACGATAGTATTCGATCCACTAAAGAAAATTGACTTGATTTCACATGTTGTACATCCATATTAATAAGTTAAAAATCAATAAATTTTGTAATCTTACCTTTAACAGTGATCTTGTGTTCACCAGTTCCAGGATGAGTGAAGAGGTCCACTTGCAGCGACACCTCGCCCACAGTGCCCTCTTCAGCGACTGCTGCGTCTGCGAAATGATTTTGACTGAACCTTATTTGGAAAACGAACCTGACCATGCCATCCAATATCATAAGCATTCTCTTAAATGAAACAGTTATCATGAACTCTTTTATTACTTTCCTATTGGACACGAGTTTCCTTTCAGAATTAGAAGATTTAAGGTGAAAAAAATATATAGACAGAATAGAAAAAAGGGACTACAAGAAAGAGCCAATTTATAGACAAAAACATTACCCTGGTTTTGCTGACTGGTGACGAATGTTCGTATCAACGTGTCCGTTGTCTGTGTGTACAGGCTCAGAGCGTATCTCAGGGATTGCAATTCAGGACTCTTTTCAATGTAGGTCTTCTTGAGCCCGCTGCCGCCAGCGTGGAAGTACAGCTTGATGGTGTCCAGCGACGCGTCCAGTACAGCGCACTGCTTCGGCGTTAAACTCTTCTCCGCCGATAAATGCTGTTACAATATTTAAATTATCATTATTATCGAGCATGTATTTATGTAAATTCTGAGTTCTATTACCTTGGAAAAAAATATTAGTACTCTACGATTTCGTTAGCTTAAAAAATTTCAACACGGGAAATATCTAACCGAATTTAAATTAGCTCCTTTGTTATGTTCGGTTTAAAAAACATCTGCTAATTGAATTACTAATGAGAAATAATTTTGTTACTTCACCGATAAAGTATAATTTAGTTGTTCAGTTTTCAGGGTCGTATCCTTCAACAATGAAGTCTATCTATCTAAGCGACGGAAATTTAATTAAAAATATAGCTGATACTAATTTAATGATGGAGCCAATGAACTCTTTCGGCCTCCATAAAACCATTAACATCTAAATATAAACGTATCCCGAGTCAGTCACCTCTTTGGAGATGTCCATGACGCCGGAGAGCGCGTGCTTGACGTCCTGCTTGCCGACCGTGCTCTTGAACAGCTGCGTCATGTCCTCGATCTTCGCGTTCGCGGCCAAGTTCTTTGCGTTGTTCGTTAGATTCTTCAACATCATCTGTATGGTAAACAATAGGAGCATAAAAAATAATAATAATCGACCCATTATAATTCCACTGTTGGAATATGGGTCTCCTCTCATATTGAGGGGGTTAAGACCATAGTCCGCCACGCTGACCAAACGCGAGTTGGCAGACTTCACACACTTTAGCATTTTTTATTTTTTTGTTGTTGTTTGAATAGGAGTATGTAAGAACCAATTTATAAACATAACACATGTCATATAAATCCTATTTTCTATCTCATATCGTGTTCATTAAAATTTGCGTTACCTAAATGTCGTGATATCTGTCTTGACCAAAGATTAACGGAAACACAATATTTGTAGCAACAATAACTAGCACAGAATTAGTTAAATTAAATAATTACATTCTAAAGTCGCTACGAGTCCCTTCGTCACATGTCATAAAATGTTCACATAAAACAACTAAATAAAATAACAAGGATGCTAACAACTTAGAAAAAAGTGTTAATTTACTAAAGACTTTTATTATCATAGACAGTTTTTCGTCAGCATCGCGTATAAAAAATAACAAGTTTCTTAATCATTATCACCATCAATAATCTTTGACTATTATGGAAATAGTGAAATCGCTAAGTATGTATTTACAAATCTCATGACATGACATATTTTAAACAGAGCTTAAAGATGAAGGTACTCCAACTTAGACCTCTTAAGCTGAAGCTAGATTTGGTAAGGAGAATAAATATGGTATGTTGGACTACGAATTTAAGATATAACGTGTACATAGATTTTAATAAAATTGATTAAGCAAATATTGTACTCAATATGAGCAGACGTATGACGTCAATTGGACTATATTGATCCAAGTGACTTAAAACTTATGCATCAGTGTTGCGATTGAAAAAAGAATTACTCATATTTGTGTTGACATAAAAAAAATAGTTACAAATGGTAGCATGTTTGTAAACGTGACGGAAGACCACAATAAAATAATTATTTCACCTTATTGTTAAAGAACAAACTGATTCAGAGGGTATTTGGTAATTAATTCTGATTAACAACCTCGGATGGCATTAGAAAACTATCTGCTATCGGTATCATATAAGATATTTCGAAGACTAAGATCTAATGCCTCAGTATTATTATCTACCTCATCGGAATTCGAATCGTAGGTATATTACAAAGATTGTTACTTAGATATAGAAAAGTGGCGCGGTGGTGCTACCGCGGAAATTTCTAAGATAACAGTTAATCTAGCCCTTGAGGTCATCCAGTATAAAAAAAAAGTCTATGCATTATTTCGTACCGTCTTATCCGTCATCGGAGGAAGAACAACGGTTTTCTCGAGGATCTTCATTACGATCTTCCACAGTTCCTTCAGAAGCCGTTTCAGCACAGTCTTCTCGCAAGTCTCAGCGTACATGGTTAACGATCCATCCTACAGATACATAGGTCGTTAATATAAAATAAATAGATAAGATTCGTGGGACTACACGGGGACGTTTGATTTCAAACTAGACAGATTTTGTTTTAACATAACCAAATGGCTAATAAGCTATGTGGCAAGATATACTAATATATTTATTAAAAGATGGTTTTTATAATTGTTATAGTATGAAGGCATAATATTTAACGTGTATTTATGTACTGAAGCTTTAGCTGCTAAAATTCCTTTCATCAATAATTCATAGCCTGATGCTTAGCTTCAGATTAAGTTTCTTGGATTCTAATTTAAGAATTTAAGGATAAGTATTTAAGAATTCCTAAAGTCATTTTGAACGTCAAGCATTTAATACCACAATTTAAACTCAAGAGCTAACCTTCAGGAATGTAGCTATGACGGTTTTTTTAGTTTCTGAATATAAGACAGAGAGCGCGTACCAGGATGTCCATGAGCGGACGCAGCACCTCGTCAGCCTCCTGGTGGGCGGGCGGCTGCGGCGCGCCCGGCGCCAGCGTCGCACCGCCCACCTTCTGCAGCAGCTCGCCCAGCTCCTTCACGCTCGCCGTGATGCGCGTCTCCAGGCTGCCACCACAAATCATCTCTCAATTGGGCTCGGGAAAAGACCATGTTCGGCAATGAATGTCTATACGCTTAATTGATTATGATAAGATTTATTTGCCAAGCCGCATATCCAGCGTGGGGATAGTGGGCAAAAACCTTTTGGGGAATCCTGTTACATATCAAAGAAAGATGACGTTTATCAAAACTAGCATTCAATGATTCAGTAATTGGAGAAGAAATCCATAAATACCTGTTAGCGAACATGGAGGCGAGTTCGTCAAGGGTGTTGTTCAACCGCTGTTGCAGGTCATTCAAGATGTTGGCAGCGTCTTGCTCCAGCTTGGTGCCGCCCATCGCTTCGAACATCTTCTCGAGTTGCACCCGCAGTTGTTGGATGTTGTTCATCAGGATGCAGGCCTGCAATTTTATATGATGGTCAAATTCCATATATTGTCTAATCTCTTTTTTCATTTGTTATAGTTATTGAAAACGATATCCAGCTTAGGATCTATTTTGGAATGTTTTGTTAAGGTACCTACTATTGTTAAAAAGAGACCTTTTGAGGTATCAATAAAAATTTTACTATTAAATGTTTCGTGAGTGTTTATACACATGATTATAAATGTACCGGCTTAACTCACGTACGTTT
>DWDT01005325.1:0-10505 GCA_018245595.1 Microceris scylla
TTACTAAATATGCATAGTGTTTCGTGTCAGATTTTTAAGATATTAAAAAAAAGTAACATCACGCCTGTAATCCCCGAAGGGGTAGGCAGAGGAGTGTAGTACATCCCCACGTTTCAGCAGTTACGTTTAAGTCCCACGATGGAATAGGTGGTGAGCCTATTGCCATACACCGGGTACACAGCCGGACTCCAAGTCACAACTAGAAATTCTAAATTAGAAAAATGCACTAGTACTCGACCCGGGATTTGAACCCAGGACCTCCTGATTGGCAATCACGCGTGCAACCACTCGACCAACGAGGTAGTCAAGATTTTTTTAATTTAGAATTTATTCTTACACAAATTACCAGATGCAACCGGCTGGGGAGATTTAGAGGACAAAAAACGCAAGTATTTGCAAGCAATATGGCCGAAATGGGTATGTGGCGGGGACAAAAAATTGTCGGGGCGGGGACAAAAAACCTATGTATATGTATGTACATGTATAAAACGTCTACTTTGCCGCCATTTTTCCTTAATTTCAATTCTATTAAATTACAAATACTGGAAATATATATTCGACATTAAAAACTCATTCTGTATACCCACCTAGGCCCATATTAAATTGGAAATTAAGCTTATACCACCTAATTGGCACTGAATTATTAATTCGAACTTAAAATTTATCGCTTATAAACTTGTTACCGTAACTTTTATACAGATAATCTACAAAAAAATATATGTAAGTAGATATTTAATATCGATAACAAAGAGAACATCATTAAAGTTTGAACAGTGACATAATGTAAATCATGAACAATGAACGTGTTTCGAAAAGTAATATTCCTTTATAATTATACATCACGGCAATTCGCCCTGCGGGAACCGCGCTCAGTAGGCGTCTTACGTGACACTGTGCGAGTAGCGAGATCCGCTCAGTTCTCGGGATAGCAATAATTGGCTGTAATATAAGGCGCGATGGCAATTACTTTTACTTCGTATTTTATTATTAGTTTTTATACAATTTTCATTTTGTAATAATGTGTTGTGGGAGAGGAAAATTATGTACAAAGCATTAATACCACGGCGTCCCACAATTGTGTTGATTAAAAACGTACTTCATTTTCTCTACTGTTATCAGACAAACCTATCTATGTATATGAAGATTACAGACATTCTTCACTTATAGGAAAAAATTCAAATTAATAACAATTTTATTTGTTCATTTTTCTGCTCAATTTTACCTTTAAATGATTTCGGAATTGTGTTTAAAGTTGACCATTCAATAATTATATAAAGTGATCAATCTGCATTTCAGCGATTGATAATAATAATAAAATATACTTTATTGTCCATAAAATATAAAATAAAATTAATATATAACTATGACGATAATTTATTGCGTACATAAATCGTAGAGTTACCATGGCATATGTAGTTACTGTAGGCACATCAAAAGAAATGAAAGTATTAATCCTACTAACATAGTTAGACAATTGTTTTCATATAAGCACAATGTCAAACGAGTAAATTCTAGAAACCTATTGTTCTATAGACCAATAACCTTCACTTTAGCTCCGTATCATAATGCAGGGGACAGCTACGAACTACAGAATTGTTCTCGGTTAGATTAGGGTCAACCTAAGGCAATTATCGGTCAGCGATTTCATGTGAAGCGTTCATTGCTTGAAGGGCTTCGTATTTCGAAAACGATAGCTGAAATGCACTATAAGTTATAGGTTGCTGTTAGAATAGGCGTGAAAAAAATTATAGTTATGGATCATAACTCGCTTTGTTATCTCCGACAGTGTATACGATTTTGTGATTGTCTTTACGTATGATACGTCTTACGATCAGTTTATACTCAATGATGTCTTGATCCAGAGCTTTGTTGAAGCTAAAGTACAGTGTCTTAAAATATGTACAAAATTTTTATACAATATCTACCTTCGTCGCGTACACCTGATGTATAGTGAATGTAGCCATATGTTAGGTCAAAACGTTAGAAGGAATATTTAAGGCGACGCTAACACAAATGTAAGTGATAATCGGATGTAAAATCATTTCAAATGTGCGAACTGTGGCTCCATGTTTACTATATAAATATTGAATAGGTGTTAAAACCGAGATGAGGGTTGTAGAATATGCACACGATTTAGCCGTGTAGTACCTATAACCGACATGACGATTCCTGCCGTGAAGTGAACTGTTATAATTAAAACAAGTAATCACTGGTCACTGACCACTGCTGCAACAAGGCAGTCAAATACTTACAAAATACTGATTGAAACTAACGAAGATACAAGTTGATACTTGGGAAAGGAGTTGTCAGAAAGTGTAATGATTGTTGAAGAAATACCAAAAGAACTAAATTTGCGGTCTCCCATCCGAGTGCCAAATTCAGTATCTCTAAAATTTATATATGTATATATCAGTTTATGCCAACGACTGGAGTGCCCCCACTCGATAAATATGGAATACCTACTTGTATTCCTAATATAATAAAGTACCTTAGCTGTTAGGCGATATTGACACAAACGGCAATAAGTGACAAACAGAGCAAGTTAACGCGAAGAGAAAATATCAATATTTCGTTACAGGCGCGACTAACGTATAACTAGACTATATCCACTATTGACTTGTTCTAGCTCATTGTTCTATGTGTGTGTGTGTATTAAAAATATTAGTAGTGAACTGTAGTCTATGACTTTACTATGACATGGAGCTCTTCAAGAAGAGCACCAAGCTCTCCGACTAAGCTGGCAAAGCATTGGTCAGTCTTCTAGTGCTGCAAATGTCCGTAGGTAACCGTGACCACTAACCATCTGGTGGCCCGTTTACCTATTTGTCAGTTTCTGCAATAAATACATGGTTTCAATGTAACGATGTACATCTGTAAGTAAAAGAAACTGTTGAAAAATAAACGCGTATTTTTCATATAAACTTGATGAAAAAGTTAATTACGGAAAAACTAACCCACATAAAATTTGAATGCCCTGATTTTCTGGTGGAGAGACGGAAATCCCCTATAAATGTCCACGAAATCCTGAGCATTCAATTCGGAGTTAGAGATATTTTTAACCCTTAAATCCTCTGTAGCCAGCGGCAGCTCCCAATCGAAGGTCGAATTCGAATTCAACTACTACTTCGATGTTGAACTACCCCAGGCAGTCAAAACACTCTTGTGAGATTAAATAAACTCAGATGGACTGCAGTGACTGTTTAGGCACGCCAAGATACAATGAAAAAAAACTCCATTCCTAATTCGCTATTTCTCCCAACGGCGTACCACGTTTGCAAAGTGTCCGAATGACTTACCAAACTTGTGTTTCGGATCATTTGCATAGTTAAGGAACATTTTTGAAGCTTTTTTCTTGGCAGCGAACCCGTTTCTCGTGGGCGCATTAAGACAACAAGTGTCTTTTTATTTCATTCTAGCGCCTTATCTTATTCTGGTTTCGTTCCAAATTTCTAGTACGAAAATAAATATTTTCAAATGTCCAATACTATACTTAACATACGATACAAAAGAAAAAAACAGACTGTTTTAATCTTGTCTGAATAAAATAGTAATATATTTCATATCGTTAGCATTTCTTTTCGCTACATTTTACACATTATTTTAATAAGCATCGAAATATTTAAAATTCTTTAAACAAAGTATTTCAACGCCCGAAAGCTTTCGAGAATGACTAGAGAATGCAGTCTGACACTCTGTTTCCAATTTGCGAACGGTATTTCAGTAATAAATTTCCATTGTAGTGCAGTAATATTTGATGTACTCTTCACAGAACAAAAATCCCTAAACTTAAGCATCCAAACTTTCATAATCACCAAGCTGTGTAAGAAAGTTATACCACATCTTTCATTTTGTTTCAATTGATTTTACGATATGTAAAATAAAAATGCTACATCTTGAGTAGTAAGATGTCCTTGCTATATAGTCAACTAGTCGTAGCCCAGACATTCTCTTTGACAACCGAACTCAGTAGGCGGAGACAATATCCAGTTGTAAAATACATTAAAGCATTCTAAGGCACATGGAATGAGTCTCGAATTAAAACTGCCGTCATTGGACCAAGTTATTAATTACCCCATTAAGATTAACTTATCCCATTCGGATTTCAACACTTTTCAAAAGTGTATTCATGTTATTTGATTTGTCACTTCGGATGAAAAAGGGTATAGTTTTTACTTCTTGGTTATAAAAAAGTTAAAGACTACTATGGACTAGATAACGATGACAACCGAGTTCTAAACGAGGCAAAGCCTAAATAACTAACGGACTGAAATTAGAATGCATAATAAAGTTATAACCCGCAAAAGTACTAACTACATAACGACAAAATTATACCTACATATGTATTATAACTATTTTTGTAATATTCTGTCATTTGAATTGCTTATAAGAGTTTTTACAGTTAAATATTTTGTGTTTCCTTCGAGTTAGTTTCTGTGGTTATTGCATAATATATGTAGGGCATATATTGCAGGCAATTAAAAATTTTAACGCTTACGGCGCAAGATGATAAGGCAAGTTCTGCTCGAAAAGCGTCTACAAGCTGTTACAATCCTTTCTAAGAATTAGTCGCAACACGTAATACTCGAGACACCTAGAATGGTAGCAGCGAAGACAACTTCAAATTATAGTGCAACTTGCGAAGTAAAATAAGCACTTATGTACTTACCGCGGACTTGGGAATTTTAGCGACGGCGCGCCCGCGATGCTTCTCGCTTTTTGCTTTGAATTCCGAATAATTTAACTTGGAAATGTCTTCTAATTTATACGTTTATTTAACTCGATGCGTTTCCTATCTTCTAGAAGATAATTGTTTAATTTTCAAGAAGAATAATTAAATTATTATTATACTAATTACTTTTTGTATAAGCTGATAAAAAATAGACAACAAATATTATTTATAACCACCTTAATTAATAATAAAACAGTTTTCCTTAAACTTTCTGTTGTACAATTAATTCAGTTATGCGGTTCTGCCGAGAAGAGCAATCATCGCGGCTCAACAGTCCCCCCAGGACTAAATGTCACCTCGGCTACGACGGTTATGTTTTAACTGCAGTTAAATATAAATTTATTTCCAGCTTTAGCCACGACGTCTCATAAATTACACAAAGTCAACTTTTAATCACCTGCAATTTAAGCACCTTTTTTCTTTGTTGTCTAAAACGTCACGTAACAAAGTTATAAAATAGCGCCTTAGCCACAGTATCCAGCTTGCATTAATTTATAAAAACAAGACAAATTAATTTTTTAAATCGCATACATTCGAGATAATCCGAAGATATTTATTCAGTTAACATTTGCATAGTTAAACGCAAGACTTGGGGCTGCAAAGAGTGAAACTTTAAAAATGATAGCGATTTAGCTCAGCTTTAATTGCTGTGGAAATTAATTGAGGATGTTATTTTCCTCGGCCCGGGGGCGGGGCCTTTGAGGCTTTTAGTCGCCTCAGCGGTGAATTTGTCACGCAAATTGGAGGAAAATAAGAGATACTTAATTACCGTTGACTCGGGACTTAAAATATATTTTTTAAATGATAAAGAAAACATCCTTATTGCGGAACCTGCGGCAGTTCTACCACCATATTATAACTGGCATTAAACAACTCGCCTTGTGATAACGCAAATGACAATGGATGCGTCTAGGCTCCTGAAGTTGAATAGGGAATAGAACATTCGATGAACATGATATCTGTGAAAATTAAAGACGAAATAATTCACAAATAGATTGTATGTATGATTGTATGTATGTAAGTGAATATAATATTATTAGTATTATTACATACCTATATTTCCTTTACCAGTACTCCGCATGGGCCAGGGAGCTCACGTTTTTTATATTACATAAATAAAACGATACATAATTATTAATTAAGTATATCTAAATTCTTGGAAGATCAAACTAAGTACTGTAACGAAAACCATAATTAAGCCCTAACAAACTAATTTTAAGGCCTTGCTTTGTGAAAGACTGGCACCTGATGTAGGTAAAGAAAACCTGTTGTTTGATTCATCAACGCTCTACAGCGGAAAGATTTAGGATTACAGTAGGTTGGTCAAAACAAACAATGTACATTCAAGGTATAATTAAATTGAAAATTATGAGTAACTCACGTTACCATGTATTTTTTCTTATTCCTAATTCGATAAATATATGTAAGTCTATGCGTGCGTGCGTGCCTCTGTGTATGCGTGTCTTTCAGTACGTAATGATTATGTCGCCGTGCGAGGGTGCACGTACATATGTGTCTGTGAATATGGATATATGAGTGAGTGTGTGGTTGTATCCAGGACAGATGGCTATAGCATTACATTGAAATGAAGGAACAGTTTCTTACTATTTAAGGATTTCAAGATTAGTGATAACCAAATTACGTATATTAGTGTGAAGACAATACACATTTAATATAACATTTAAATTGTTAAAGAACAATTTAGATAGAAAAATAAATTCTGGAATTTAGGCACATGGAATAGTGCAAATGACATACGGTTCGTTTAGGATGTTAATTTTTGTAAAGGCTTAGATATCTTTTAACACAGAGCGCCATCAAACATTAACGTAAATGAGGTACTTTTGGTGGATTTTAATATTTCCCAGTGTTTTAAAGGATAATTGGGATGTATGTTTGAATAATGGTTTTATGCTCTCCCAACCTAATCACCTTCACAAAACATTAACCCCGTTGCGGTCAATTTCGCCTTAATTTCAATTCTTAGTACTCGGGAATGACATTAAATCAACACACAACTTTGGACTAAGTCTAGAATGTTCTTTAGTCGAAGTATCTATAAAGATATCGAAGTTATAGATCATTTCAATAGATTGCCATTATAAAGCGTAGTTAGTTAGCTTTTGTACCGGAGACTGTTAGCGGGGATCCTTTATTCTTCGAAAGTAATAATTCGGAGAACCGATGAAACTAGTTTCATAATATGAGATAATAGAACCAGCGTCTAAAATCACCTTATTTATGTATATAAACCAAATATCTATGCAATTGTTATTGTAACGTGAATGTATCCACGTAATTGTAATGTAATTTAAGTAATACCAACATAAAGGTAGTGACATTTTTATCATGTTGGTAGTAACGCCTCCATTATAAGCAGGTAAGGGCGGAGTGCAAGCGATTACATTTGGTGATTTTATTAAATGTGGACATCAACCGAAAAGAATCCTTTTGTCATTAATATAGAGTATACATTAAAGTGGCCGTGTTGAGTGCTTCCGCCGGCTTCAAGACTGGCATCGCGGTGTTTGAGTGGCGAGTTTCAGCGGATTCAGTAATTTTAATACTGATAATAATTGTAGTTAAGAAACATATACCTATATATGTGTGTGTGTATACACATATACATGAACATAATCATTGCTTTTAAGGTGAATTCCCAGTGACATTAAAACTTAACTAAGTTGATCTCATGTTAGTGATAATGCTGTTACATGGAACTTAACACATAACTGATCGAAAATGGGTGTCATGCTTCTCTGCTTAATCCTTCAGAATAATACAGGCATGATGTTATGTTAAAAAATAATTATTATAACTATAAACGTATAACCATAAACAAATACGTCAAGAATTTAAGTAGCTGTCGAACAATCACTATGTTAAAATCACGAATAACTATCTACCTCGTAAATACATACAACTAATCAGTTTATTGTGGATACACCCACGAAAAACGATACGGACCAATGTTTACTTTTAATTATTACTTCGGTACTTAAAAAGTCTATTAAACTGATAACAATAACAACTTCCAGTTCTATATACTGTTTTTATTGCACACTAAGAAGAGTGGATCGTATTATTATTAATTATATATTGTAACATGGGAATTCGTTTAATCGTTTTGTTAATACACGGTTTAAAAGTGCTTAATTGTAGTTTTGATCTTCTTATACAAGCGCTCTACAAACGCTAAGAGAAATATATTTATTAATAAAGTCATCAACACTTGTTACACGTAACATTTAATCAGGGTATTCAAAGGACGAAAAGTAAAATAATTAAAAATAAAAACTACTTTAATTAATGTATTAAATTCAGCTGTTAACTTGGGCTCGTTTATTTATGAATAAAGTCAACAATAATTGTTACACGTTACATTTAATTAATGTATTCAAAAGACGAAAAGTAAAACAATTAAAAATAAAAACTATTTTAATTAAGCTATTAAATTCAGCTATTAACTTGGGCCCGTTTATTTATTTATTTATTTTATTACAAATAGGCTCGCGTTTGGCTGCAATCCCACCTGATTATTAATAAAGTCAACAATATATGTTACTCGTAACATTTAATCAGCGTATTCAAAATAAGTAAAGTAAAGAATTAAAAATAAAAACTAATTTTATTAATCTATTAGATTCAGCTATTAACTTGGGCCCGCTTACAAAATGCAATAGTGTCAGTAATAAATAACGGGGGGTGCAGGCGACCGCTAAATTAGCCCTCAGCAGATCTCGTCCATACTTTGTTTGCTTCTCAACAAGATATTATATTTGAAGAAAAGAGCAATTTTATACCCCTTAGCTCTACTCATCATGTCTTGCCTTGTTCAGAAAAGAGAGACTCTTTTCATTCAATATTGTTGTATTAGGGTTTCTTTTAAATGAAATATTAATGTTGCCTTACCTTGTCTTGACTTGGAAGTTTTATCCTTTACAGTGGAACTGCTTTTTTAATCTACGAGATAATCTGATTCCCTTAATTACATTTTTATTCTCTTTTTCTTGTCTTGTTCCTTCTTCATTGTTACATATTAAAGTTCTGCCTACCTCTTTGGTCGAGTAGTCATAAACGTGATTGCGAATGTCATAACAATATCTTTATTTCTATTGATTTGGTGCTTTTCATTCATTATTTAGCGGATTTTATAGAACAAAACAAAAACACGTTTAACGAGATTGTACCAAATAAAAAGACACTTTTATTATTTATTACCGAGTAATTATTACATATTTCCGCAACAAACGCCCATTTACTTCTAAATGTTGCCTTTAAAATGGCAATTATGAACGCTCGTTTGGCGAAAATAAATTACTTAACTATAACTAATATACTCAGGATGTTGTAAGAGGCGACTTAACCAGACACTGGCTGATGGCGGGTCGCTGTGTAGTCGTCGTAAAGACGACTAAAAGCCCTGGCCGCCTACGAGCAGCAGCGTATACGGTGCAAGCAGCTGTGTTCTACTATCCTCAACCAGCTTGCCCAGAGTCAGGATTAAGGGATTCTAAACAACGCATCCGGGGAGTCGTAAGATCAGGCAGTAGACTTAGACAGGCTGATGATGATGATAAAATTTAGATACTGTCTTCCATGTCTTCCGCAAGTTGATAAATATCAAGAAAAGAAGTCCACTTAATTAGATCTATTGAAACCAAATACTGAACTTAACACACAGTAGTAACAAAAAACACCATACAACACATTTCTTTTAACCTCTAATGCTCATGTTTCTGTGCTGTTCTCATGTGCTCATGTTTCAAAATATATTTAACACCCTGATTTCCAGTTACAGAAACATTTATAAACCCTCGAGTATTTGATGTCTTCGTCCTGCCGATGCCTTTATCTGTACGCCTTTGCCTACGCTAATGAATCTTGGCATGCGTAGAGATTAAAAACGTAACGACAAATAATAAATAAAAAGTCTCCGCCGCGACCTCGCTACATACGCCGAAGCTCATGGGGAAGGATCTCGTACAGGTCCGAAACTAGTCGGGCCATCCCGAAAAACGCACGTGAGTTAAGCCGGTAAATTTATAATCATGTGTATAAATACTAAACATTTGACAGTAAAATAAAAAATCTATAATTGTAAGGTCAAAAATGTATTTAATACCGCATATCTCAAACGATAAACGCTCGGAGGATGATGAGGATGATGATGATCTCAAACTAGTACAAAGAGTGTTCTTCTTGTTTTCTATTGCAGTGCTTCCCCGCATCATACATATCACTCTGAAACAGAATTCCCTGTCCTATTTGAGGCTGACGACAAATACCTTTCGGCTACCTAATTACTCGTAGTTGCTACCTTTTACATGAATTACTCAGTTGCTCGTCCCATTACATAAAACAACACTTCTTACGCACCTCTTCCTTCTATCTTCCATCTGGCTTTGTAAACATGGAATTAATTTTCCCTAATTTATTCCCTCCTTAAACCATGAAAATTTAGGATCACATCGGGCTGGGTACGGTGGATGTAACGGAGAGGGTAAGTTTTTAGGGGCTAATTCCACATAATTGGGCCGTGTAATGCGGCTTCAGCTCCTCCTGGGGCCGCTCGTAAACCAGCAAGGATGCATCGGATTAAGTTTTCTATAGACAAGCATTGAACTCCTCGTCCACGGCTGTGATTAAGTCTATGATTAACCCATCGAATTGCCCAAACTTATATACTTGTATACATAATAATGGCAGTGATAGCCTAGTGGTTAAGAATTCAGCCCCTCACTCCGGGGGTGCCGGGTTCAAACCCACGGCGCGC
>DWDT01005326.1:0-10504 GCA_018245595.1 Microceris scylla
GGGAAATTTTAATTGAGACGGTGGGGGTGTGCGTTTTGGGCGGGGGCTGGGGGGTTAGGGGGGAGGGGGGGGCCGCCCGGGGGGGGGGGCCCCTGGGGGAGTGGGGGGGGGGGGCGGGGGGGGCAGGGGCCTGCGCGGAGTTTATTGACGGCGCCCCCTCCCGCGCGCTCTTCAAGTTCAAGGTTGGCGCGGCGCGCGCCGCGGCGCAGTGCGAGGGAGTCCGGCCCGCGCACCGGTCGTCAGCCCTCATGTTATCGCTATGTTAGTGCGTCGCTCCGCAGTTCGTTCCAAGAACGCGAAGCTACCTCACACACTACGTCGTTCTGCTGCTGTCTGCTGAACAGAGCTTACGTTCGGCCTCACAACATTTGGATTATATTTGTGCATTTATGGATTACAGTGTCGGTGTGAATAAAATATTTTAATAGTGCTATGTGACACTTTATTAACATAAGTCCTAATCTAACGTAGTTACCAAATTCTTTAACTGTGGCCATCGGCTGTGAATTATTTAATTATAAGTGAAATATAATGGTTTCGGACATGGGTGAAGATTTACCAATACTGAAAGGAATCCTGAACGGTCATGTGAAATATCACAATGCTCGTACGTATCTTTTTTTCTATTTTGCATATAATTCTGAAAGTTGTAGTCGACTACGATCAACAAGTGTCTGTAAACATAGTTTAGTTTAAAATTTTAAAACTTTGAATTTCAAAAGTTGATTTACATTATTCTTTTAATAATAGAATATAAATAAGGAACAAGATAGTCTAGTTTGACTTATAAGTTAAACATAATTATAATATGTTCATTTATATAACATTTAATGCATTGTTCAATTATGTACTTTTTGATTCGATTTATAAATGGGATACAAATAAAAAAAATGCTGTTACCTAATTATAGTTAGTTATTCCTTGCGATATCAACAAATTGTGGTAATTCTTGATTTATTTGACAATTTCCTAAAATTAAACGTCTCTCATTTTAAAAATATTTTCAAAAACCTCAGTTAATATAGGTAACATCAATGACTTTCTTAAATAAATTCGTTTCGGTGTACAAGTGAAATAAAATCGTCCTGAACACATTTTGGAGCGCGTAACACGAGTGTTTTCGAACAATAGGCCACGCATCTGGTGCGGCCTACATTGTGCAGGGAAAGTCGGGAGAAATGGCGAGAGGGCGCTCTCCGCTTTCATTTTCAACCGTACGCCGAGCGCACAAACACTTTCACCGGCGCGCGCGCACGAACGTCGCAAGCGCTGCGGCCGCCCTCGGCGCATACTGCCTTTCGATCTATGCCACACTCGCCGCGAGAAAGTCGTAACACTTTTTAGAATGACCTCGCGGTTCGCGCTTTTGTCACTCTCCGCTCGAACTAGTTCAAAGAATAGTGTGCGCTCGATGCACCCTACGGCCCGCGCTCGGCCAGATGAGGGCGGCTCCCTCCGACGGCTGATGAACTCTACCCTCTACAGTCAGCTGTGCGTGCACATGTTCGCTGCACTCGCGCGCACGTAGCGTCCGACAGCTGCAACCCGTCATATGTAAAAGTCGTCTGACCTCGCTTTGCATTCTCGCCGCTCCTCTTTTTGTCGCTAATAATTATAATAGTTAGGGAAATCTGTTTGAATGTGACGATGAACGAGTGGAATTTGTGAACAGTGTTTAAGGTTATCTTTGTTTTGTTGCAGCTGTGCGATTTGGGCGAGTCCCGAAGCGCGAGAAGGCACGCATCCTCGCGGCCATGCAGCAATCGTCGTCGTCGCGCGCGCACGAGCAGGCCGCCGCCGCCGAGCTGGACGACGCGCCGCGGCTGCTGGCCCGCGTGGTGCGCGCCCACCTCGACACCTGCGAGTTTACCCGCGACCGTGTCGCCGCCATGCGTGCTCGCGCTCGCGACTGCCCTACCTATTCACAACCTACCTTGGTGAGTATGGCGAACTAGTTTATTTCAATTATTATACTTATACATTCATTCACATTTAACCTGAACAGCAAAATAACGTGTATTGTTTTTTGTCGTAGGCTTGTCCGCTAAACCCGGCGCCTGAGTTGCAGTCGGAGAAAGAGTTCTCGCAGCGATTCGCCCACGTGATCCGTGGCGTTATCGATTTCGCCGGCCTCATTCCCGGGTTCCAGTTGCTCACGCAAGATGACAAGTTTACGTTGCTAAAAAGTGGACTATTTGATGCCCTGTTTGTGCGACTAATTTGTATGTTCGACGCGCCGCTCAACAGCATTATCTGCCTGAACGGGCAGCTTATGAAACGAGACTCTATCCAAAGCGGTGCCAATGCGCGATTCCTCGTTGACTCTACTTTTAAGTTTGCGGAGCGTATGAACTCCATGAATCTTACTGATGCCGAGATCGGACTATTTTGCGCTATTGTTTTAATCACCCCTGACCGACCAGGTCTCCGCAATGTCGATTTAGTAGAAAGAATGCACGCGAGACTAAAAGCGTGTCTCCAGACCGTCATATCGCAGAACAGGCCGGATAGGCCTGGTTTCCTCCGGGAGCTAATGGATACTCTTCCGGATTTACGTACATTAAGTACGCTGCACACGGAGAAATTGGTTGTATTCCGCACAGAACACAAAGAGTTGTTGCGGCAACAGATGTGGGGTGAGGAGGAAGGCTGCTCGTGGGCGGATTCCGGTGCTGATGAATCTGCACGCAGTCCCATCGGCTCCGTGTCGAGCAGTGAATCTGGTGAAGCGGTCGGTGACTGCGGCACACCGCTGCTGGCTGCTACGTTAGCTGGCCGCAGACGACTTGATTCCCGCGGCTCCGTCGACGAAGAAGCTCTCGGCGTAGCTCATCTGGCGCATAACGGTCTCACTGTGACGCCTGTGCGCCCGCCACCACGCTACCGCAAACTAGACTCGCCAACGGACTCCGGTATCGAGTCTGGTAATGAAAAACACGAGCGCATTGTCGGCCCCGGCTCTGGCTGCTCGAGCCCGCGATCTTCCTTGGAGGAACACTCCGAGGATCGACGGCCACCTGCCCCCGCCGACGACATGCCCGTATTAAAACGCGCTTTGCAGGCGCCACCGCTGTATGGCACTCCGTCGCTTATGGACGAGGCTTACAAGCCACATAAAAAGTTCCGAGCGATGCGCCGAGACACCGGCGAAGCTGAGGCGCGCCCTGTGCAGCCGACCCCGTCGCCGCAGCCGCCGCAGCATCCTCATCCCGCGAGCCCTGCACACCCCGCGCACTCGCCGCGCCAGCTTCGCGCGTCGCTGTCGTCGACGCACTCGGTGCTGGCGAAGAGCTTGATGGAGGGCCCGCGCATGACACCCGAGCAACTGAAGCGCACGGACATCATCCAGCAGTACATGCGCCGCGGCGAGGCGGGCGGCGTGACGGCGGGCGAGGGCTGTCCGCTGCGCTCGGGCGGCTTGTTGACGTGCTACCGCGGCGCGTCGCCCGCACCCGACCCCATGCTGGAGCTGCAGGTGGACGTGGCGGACGCGCCGCTCAACCTCTCCAAGAAGTCCCCGTCGCCGGCGCGCTCGTACATGCCGCGCATGTTGGAAGCGTGAGGCTGGCCCGCGGAGCCGAACGTCTCCGCCACCCCACCCCCACCCCGACCTACTTTAAATTAAATAAACTGTGTAGTTAATAATCGTTCGCAAATCGGTTAATATATTATATGTGATAATTTGTTTAAGACGTGTGGGTGCGCGGCCGGTGCCGGACGAGGAGAGCGCAATAGACTGAAAAATAATTTAAGACTATATAAGTATAATTTATAATGCAATGGAGCGCCGGTCGCGGTGTGTTTGTGTGTGTACCGTATGTGCGTATGTGAGCGTGCTCAGTCATTTGTTTGTTAATATAATGACAGGTTGTCGAATTAAAATAAAACAAACTTGTAAAAATTATTTGTGCTTTTAATTATTATCCCTCTGATTACTATTTAGTGAAACTCATATTCGCAGAAAAAACATTTCATTACACACACCTTTTTACATATCTGCGCCTAACTTCGTAACATTTCAATCCATATTGAAGAAAGAAAGTTATTATTAGAACAATTAGACAAACAAATTTAGACATTGGAAACTCAAATGATTACAATGAATACACCCAGCAATCAATTATAGTCGAAAACAATAAATACACTAAAATAAAAATTATTCATTTGCATAGGAATACAACATATTTACGTGACATTATCTGAACAACTTGGTAATAAGAATAAATACAGTCCTTTTTTGCTGAGCTTCAGTGAAATAATCACCTATTATTAACTAAAATATTAATACCTATAATATAAAATAGTTACCTATGATAAAATAGGTAACCATTCGACACAAACACTCAAATACATATATGTATATGGAATTAAATTGTTCATATAATTCTAAACACGTATACCTTATGTGCTAGGTAATGCTCCATTTTTTTAAAATTTGCATAATGTTCTGTTCCGATTTTTATAAAAACAGTATAATAATAACATAACTGCGTACACAGAAAATTATGGCTGTTCGTTTAACCTGCACACATGAAGGTGTTAAGTTTCGGAAACAATACAAATATTGGCGCCATTTATTACATATTAAAGGAAAATTCAAATCAGTAATTACTGTTACTATTATTATGTCATCACATTAGCCGCCTTTGGGATAGGCAGACAGCACCGACTGCCAAATTCAAATAAATGACAACTAGAGCTTAAAGTTCATGAGATAAACAAAGAATAAGTTAAACAAAAAAATTATTGTCTAGTTTGTTTATTTATTTTTGGAAGTGTTATTTCCGAAACGTGCTGTTAGTCTCGCTTCGTCGTCATTAAACATGACGTTATAAAGGAAGCAGCGCTACGGAGAGCGCGCGGTGGATGGCCCCAACGACCGCGCTAACACTTTCGCGCGCCACGTGCGGGCCGCGGTGACCCCATCACAAAATTTCCGTGTTCCGGAAATAAGATCAGGGTTACGTGCGCATACGCTTCCTTATTGATAGGATATATAAAAATTACGACGTAATTATAATGATTTTCCTATGGAATATATTCATGTGGTAATATTTTCAAGCTTAGCTTCTGACCAGCGTCAATTATATTTTGCATCGAGGACTAACAGGGCCGACAGAATTACAGATCGGATTACGGTTTAATTAATTGGAATAATTCGTTTGCCAGAAACAGAATCAAACATTGCATTTTGAACGCTAGTGATATTTTATTCGCAATGTCATGACGTTATTCACAAATAAAAGCTACCGGCTTTAGGTATATTTACTTCATTCGCTTATCCATTTGTAAGCTTCGAGTCAAAGACAAGATTGAAAATGGAACGTGACATTTTCCGGGAAAACTATTGTATTGTCATCGGATACATCAAGAACATGTTTTCGTTGTTTCATACATTCACCTATTAATACTTATAAATAATGATTTATTATTGAATATAATTATAATACATTAACCATTCAGACACACCTCGAAATGACGTAAGCAACATTTGTCACTAAAAATGCCTTAGATGACACACAATGAACATGCAACAAATGATAACTATAAAAATACATGACATTCATTAAAATTGAGTATATCTTAAATAAGTATACATTAAAAATAAGTATATCTTATATTAATGAATGAAGAATTTTTATTTTTTTCACCTGTTAATACAGGGAGCTTTTCGTTCTTCGTTCGGTTAAACCATATCTCATCACATCACAGGCGTTACTATTGCACACACATTAAAAATAATGTATTTTTATAGACGAATGTAGGCCTCATAATATACAATACAATAATGTACAATACAATAATATACAATACAATACTTTATTGCGTCCTTATAGCTCAAGTTCTGATTTCTTCCGGACAAAGTATTAGGAAAAAAAGTTCAAAAAATAGTAGGTTGTGCGGAAGTTGGTGTTGTTACCTGTGTTCAGAAAGAAGAGAACAATATAACAACTCATAAGCTATATCATCATCATCATCATCATCAGCCTACTCCCGTCCACTGCTGGACATAGGCGTCTCCAATGGCACGCCACTGAGCTCGATCTTCAGCTCTTCGCATCCAACCACTGCCAGCCACTTTTCGTGTATAGTCACTCCACCTAACACATAAGCTGTATAGGATGTAGCAATTGCAAGGGTGAAAAGTTTACAAAAGGAAAGAAAATGGTGAAGATATCAACATGCAAAAAGTAGTGTCATATTGGAGATATAATTGCTTTATTTGATATTTAAAAGAATATTATTATTTTAGACTGGAGGCAAACTGTTCTACTATCGAAGGGTCACAGACAAATTCGTACACAGTATATAACTACATATACCTATATGTATATACGATGTATACATAGTATATACTACGTAGTATATAACTACATGCATAATCTCCAATTCTCTTGAGTCCAAGTCACTCCATAATTTTGATTTTATTATAAAATTAATGCCTGTATTGTGCAGTTTTTTACATTGTAGTGAAAAATCTATATTAATATAATATATTAAAATAATTATATTGTTATATAATTATTATATTGTTATATTTGAAACGTCCAAAGCACAATGGACATTCGACATTGAAAATAACTGGTCTAACGTCTAACTAATCGATTGTCCAGCTACAGAACAGTGAATAAATAGGTCGAGATAAAAATATTCGAATGCCAATATGCCTAAACCGGGGAGAATATTCGTATCAATAATAAATACGCAATTTGCGTTGAAAAATGCAACGCAGTAGTGGATTAGGCGGTCGAAAGGATGGTCGCGGGCGGCTATTGACCGGGCGCTGGGCGCATGTCGCCCTCGTGCCCGCGTACCGGCGTACCGGCGCACTGCGCGGCCGTGCACTTGACTCGAACCGACCGGTGCATCGGTCGCCCGCGCCCCGCCCGCCGCCCACCACCCTCGGGGGCTCGCAGCCTCCTCACACAACTACCTAACTAATCCTTCCCAAAGGTCATATCGCGCCACTAAATTGGCATTTAATGGTAATTCCGTCTTCGTAATGCAATTTTTATATTTTCTAACTCAACAAGCTGGTTTTGAATGTCACCTAGTTTAGTATTTATAGGCATTAAAATTTAGATTAAGTTAAACCTAATAATTAAGTTTTCGTTAATAGATGTGAATAAAGATTTATTACCGGCTAGCCACAGAGACGAGATTTAAACAGCAAGTGTCTCAAATTGCGTTTAATTATGCATAAGTGAGGGATAATCGAAAGTAGATATTTCTTTCAAAATTATTGATACTTAAATATTGACGTGCCACATGTCATAACAAACCCAAACAACACGACTACAGACAAATACAGCATGTTATCTCATGTGATATTAACTCAATAACTGTATGTATATAATAATCCTTGAAAACATTTGCATTGTGTCGCGCATAATGAACAATATATTATGGATTAATAAAGCACCGATTGTTCAAGTAACATTGTGGCGATGTACCTACGTATAATAATAAGTGAGAAGTAAATAGTCTGTATCGGAGACCGCACCGATAAATAGTCTGTGTCGGAGCAGCACTGATAAATAGTCTGTGTCGGAGACCGCACCGAGAAATAGTCTGTGTCGAAAGAGCACCGATGGTTAAAGTAACATTATGGCCTTGCTATAATAATTATAAGTGAGGAATAAATAGTCTGTATCGGCGACCGCACCGATAAATAGTCTGTGGCGGAGGAGCGGTTATTGTTCAAGTAACATTGCGGCCATGTATGTACTCAGATATAATAATTATAAGTGAGATGTAAATATTTTGTATCGGAGACCTTCTGGCGACATACGGAAAACCCCGAATGAAGCTGTCTACGACCTTGCGGCGCGAGGTCGCGCCCGGGCCCGGTTCACGCGGAAACAGGATAATTTATTAACAATGTGTTAATATAATAATAACGCGCTGCCTTATTCGACATTGACGCCGCCAGCCATTTGTCTATGGATATTATGAGATTTGAGATATTAATGGCATCACACAATTAACTGTCAACCTCTCGTGCGTTAATAATATTTATCACTTAGTGCAAAACTGCACTCATATACTTAGTGTAAATAAATCCTATAATTAACACTGTAAGTTTCCCGTATAAATTATAATAAAATAGTTTACTGTGTCATTAACATTAATATCGCCTCGCGATGGACACTCCTGCGCAGTAAACACGCATGCTGTTAGTGCGCAAGAGATTTGTTACTCGCTTCACGACCCAAGCATACTTTAGCAAAAAAATATTTTTTTTTTTAATAATAACCCCAAAACCCTAAAGAAATTAATTTGTACGGTCATAGCGACCGAAGCAATGAATGGTTTTGTAATTGTAATCGTTTTGTGAAATTAAAGAGGGTTGCACTACGACATGTACACTCTTTCGTACACATAAGTGTACGGAAAAATGCAAGACAATATGTATTACATACACTCAAATAAACGCACGAACAATACGTAATTATTGATGTACGCAATACTTTCTATGAATACTATATCTGAGATACGGCACGTACAATACCAACTTTTTCATTTATTGTGCTCATTATCATGTACAAATCTTTTCGGAATGTGGCTTTACGTTCGCAACACTTTCATCATTGATTGGCATCATCATTGGTATTCTTGTTCTGCGCTTTTTAGTTAATGCTTAAAGCGATATTAAATTTTGCACAAGGTGGTAGGCGGAATGGGGGCTAGTGGGTGATCGTGGATGTGTGGGCGGGGGTGGCAGGGTGGCGGCGAGGGGCGCGCGGGGCGCGGTCGGTCGGCTCCAAGGTCGCAGAGTCACAGCCGGGCAAGGTCGCCATGCCCGCGCGTGCCCGCTCCCCCCGCACCGATGCCCGCACACCGCACACCCGATAACACCCTAGATTTGCGTGGGACGCGACCTTTATCCACGCTCCGGAGAAATAATTGTATACATACATAAATACTTAATGTTTTTTCAAGCTTACGTAAAGCATCGAACGAGGTTACCGTTTTCTGGAAAATGTACCTACCTACGAATTATCTCATCGTGGTTCAACATCTGTGTCAACTCCCCGTCGTGCACAGGAAATTTTCTCGATAGAAAATTACGCGGGCGTCTCAACATAAACATTAAATATTTGATGCAATCGCATACAATGTTGCACATGCAGTTTAATTTCTGATAAATTACGTATTATTACGAAACAATGTAATGGCTCGCGATACTAATATACATATGTACTACAACACAAGGTGATATTCACAAATCGATTAACGGCCATGCATGTTACCTAACGTTGAGTAACATTTGCAGCCTACACATCTATTATGACCCATCTAGATAGTCGTTTTATTTTCCATTTGAGTTACTTGAAAGTCTTGATTTGTCTTTTATCCTGAAACTCAACACTGAAAGATACTACTCTCAGTGGTATAACTAAAAAGCAATGATGTCGAAAATTGGCTATAGTCTTCCACCCAATCTCAAACGCAAAATAACATAAGGAATACCCACACAGTAGTCATATATGTATGTACATATATGAATTTTTCAATTGGTTACGTAATAGAATACGAAAGCATAGGCCAGATAAGAAAACCACATACATACATACATTGTCGACAGAAGGTTAAAAATTCGTTGCGATACGGCAAGCCGACCTGTCCTATAAATAACGAGCCGCAAAAATATGACTGAGTCACGGCGCGAGTTAGTCACACAACTGGCGTCGTTGCATGCTGTTACGTGACCATTCACATAGCCGTTCAAGTGCATAGAATATTCACGTACTACAAGTATGAGATTTGTTACTCTCGTGTTTGTGACGTCACCAGGTATTGACATCAGGTCGCCGCGCGGACCGCTTCCGCATCGAAACAATGCGATCGGTGAGCCTGCCGACTGATACGATAACTTCAGGCCAACATAACAGTCCCGTTGGGATCCCGCTTGACGTCAGTTCCAAGCTTGAGTAAAACTCTGAGTGGGTGGACGATAATATGTAGCCAATAATACCTGAAACTTCCCACTCTTACCAGGAATTACGGAACACAGCCTATTTACGTATGTTCTTCCCTAATAATAATAGAACCATTATAATTCCACTGTTGGAATATGGGTCTGTTGGAATGTTGGAATATGGAATATATCGTCTGGGAATGTTGGAATATGGAATATATCCTCCCATAACGAGAGGGTTAAGGCATTAGTCTACCACGCTGGCCAAGTGCGGGTGGGGAGACTTCACATACCTTAGATTTTTTTTTTTTCAATTCTAAAGTCTGTAGGCTTCCTCACGATGTTTTCCTTCACCGTTATCAAGTGATATTAAAATTTAAAACGCACTTTTGTAAATAGATGCGCGCCATGGATTCGAACTCGGCAGCCCCGGAGGGGCTGAATTCTTAACCACTAGGCTAACTGCTTTCCTCCCTATTTTCTCTTAATCAACGAATATGTTTTAGGATTCCAATAAAATACGTCACTTGAAGGTGATCCTTTGACCTTAGGGACCTAACTGATAAATGGAAACAACAGGTG
>DWDT01005327.1:0-10503 GCA_018245595.1 Microceris scylla
GGAATACGGGTCTCCTCTTATATTAAGAGGGTTAAGGCCATAGTCTGCCACGCTGGCCAAGTGCGGGTTGGCAGACAATTATGTCTCAGAGCTAATAATTTACGTCAATTTAAAACTACCGATTCACGACAGTTCAAATGTATGTGAAAACAATTTGTTTTAAGGTCTGCTCCCACCCTTTTCTGTCTCTGAAATATAAAGTGTCGCATTTAAGGGCACGACATTCAATTAAGGACACCAGGGGAATTGTCCTAAGATTCGCGGCATCTCATTTCTTTTGTCTTTTAACAGTTGTTAGTGACAGTTGGGGAGATCGATCCTGTACCTACTTGTTCTGAGTATTTTAATCCGAATTCAAGTATTACAATTTATAACCAGGAATGTTTCAATATTAAAATATAATTAGGTACTAATGTCATTATTTATTACAACAAAGATAGAAATATTCAGGTATTAATACGTAACAAATTTTGTAATTTATTATACATATGTACTACATACATATGTTCACGCCAAGTCCCAGGCAAACAGCACGGAGTGCCAAATATTATTACATATTTAACTAGTAATTTATTATAATTAACGACATTGTAGAAAAGGTTTTATTGAATTGTTGTCTCACAACCCTTTTTTTTTTTAACCGATATGCCTAAACGCGGGAATTTAATGTTACGGACAAACAAAACTGAGACAATTAGAAAAAATATATGTATTTTAATGTTTCTGGCGAATGTCCCAATTTTTTTGAACATATTGCCTAATTTGTCATAGGTTGTACAATGTTGCGGACAGCGAGCTGAAAGCCTTTGAGGCGTGAGCAATAAAGAATTGCAACGACTGCGATGTTCCTTGCTTCGTATATAACATTTATGAGATTTATCACAGTTGTGACGTTTATGGAACTTGTGACATTTGGGTTTGTAGGTAGAAGTAGCATTTTAGGTCGGTAAGGTTAGAGATATCTAACTCTCGCTGCTTTCTGCCGACCTCAAAAGACCTGGCGTGACTAAATAATAATAATAATAATTAAGCATTTACTATATTTACGCCGTTCATGACATGTATAGCTTTTAACATTTACAACATTCTCAACAACATTAACATTTACAACACTTACAACACTTTTAACATTTACAACACTTTCAAAAATTATATCTTTTACAACATTATCAATATCCACAATATTTTCATCATTTATAACATTTGCAACATTAACAACATTTTTAACAGATACTTAACCTTCATTCTTAAAACTTTCAAACACTTCTTTCAAAATTCAAGAATTATAAAACAGTAGGTACTACTGGAAACAGAAGAGATTGAACAAGATGGCAATTCTTAGAGGCATACTAGTATAATATGCCAATTGGTGTGTAATTAGACATTGTCAGTGGAGTAATGGTACACTCGGTTATCAAGTTAAAATGAGATTAGGCGATAAGAGCACACGTTGCGGCGCGCCGGTGTTTACAATGGCGCCAAATGTAGCACTGAGTAGATATGTTTAGGTAGAGGAAGGTTCGTACAGCGACTGAGGAGTGGCTACGGGCATAGAGATTTTAGATACTGCTTCCACGCCTCGTATATATCAAAAAAACAGTTATTTGGCTGAAAACAATGCGAGAAAGCTGAAAAATAGAGTTAATATATGATATACATTATGTTAATCATAAAATGGCCTTTCAACTGAAGAGAGAAAACTGAATGTAGTTATTATATAGATGTGGTTTGTACGCGTAGATGACTGTGTGAAGTGGCATCGATTAGTGGAGGACTTCGTCCAACAGTGGGAATGTGAGACTAGCGTATTGCAGCGTATGACTAGCTTATGTCTCTAATAACAAAAAAACAATGCAAATAATTTTTTTAGGTGGTACATCAATAAATTATTTAACTTCCTTCTATTTGAGCTCTGACCAATACAATAGTATTGTACAATAATATAATACGATACATATAATACTGTACAATAGTATAATACAATAGTAGTAATAAATAAGAACTATATTTATTACTACTATTGTAATATCACGTCAGATCCCTCAGGGGAAAGGTAGACACCACCGAGTGCCAAGTATTCCTAACCCAAGTATTTCTAAGACTTGATATGCTTCTTCCACATATTTTTTTAGTTAGCGCAGACTGGTTTTTTAGACTTTTATCGAATAGGAATATTTAAATTTGCGACTGTTCCACATTTGAAACGCGGATGGGTAAACGTCGTCTACTGGTGCGATTGCGCCGAGCAGCGTCTGTAACAGACCGTTCTATGTTTCCACCCATAAATAGTACAGCGCGTAGTATACCCGGTATTCGGTGTTTTCAGGCGCCAGTCGTTCCTCGCTCGCCGCTGGTACGCCGCTCGCTTGGCTCGCAACGCTACGCGCTACGACAGCGTAGCGGGAACGTGCTGTTTGTTACTTATAAACTTAACGCTGTTATAATTCCCGTAATAAGTATTATAAAGAGTGTCAGAACAGCATAAACTAATTATTAATATAATTTATGGTTATTATTTTGATTTGTTGTGTCAGATTTTAAGGAGTTTAAGTGAGTCTTGTTATAAGAAACTGACGTTATAACTGTAGAAGTATGTGTGAATTTACGATGAATTAAGTTGCGTGATGACAAGAGTTTCCTTTTAGGGGAGTGCGTTTCTTCATCTCTCGGGTCCTACGTATCCATTGCAGTACCAACTTTCTGATACAAAGTAAGTATTAAAGTCTACGAAGATTGTTAATATGTACTTGTGAGTACGTCGTTGCAGAAGTACTTAAATTTTACATTGTCATGTTAGTTTTAATTAACACTGTTTCATTAGCTGTTTCGTTATTTAGTTGCTGCCAGAGTCGTAGTTGAGTTTAAGTTACTTTTACAATGTGTCAGTATAATTTGTATTTTAAAACCGTATGTAACACTTTCTTGAAGCTGTTTACATTAATTTTATCTTCATGTAAGTGAACCAAATATGAATTTGTAGAGCTGTGAGCAAATAAAGCGCAATGTTATTGTTTATTTTAGTCAACTGATTGTATTAAAGTTTCACAAAAGGCTATATGCATGTATATATAGTTTGATAGAAGATATATATTTTTATTTTTGATGCGTATATTTGAAAGATTTTTTTGTTATCATACAAAAACGGTTAATATTGATCTTCAGACTCTACATAAGTTATATTTAAATAGATAACGATAATAATATATTACATTTCAATCATTAGGACGGAACGCAAAATATATTGATATGTGTATATTACGGATTAAAAAAAAACCGCACATTATAAAAATAGTTTGTTCGACATTCTGTTCTATTATTGACAGTTTGCGTCTAGCAGTAATGAAAGAAATAAAAAATAAACCATCGACAACTTAAAAAAAATACGGCAGGTTTATTCACACATAAAACTTGTATTTCATCATGGTTAATCGGTGCTAAACATTTAACATGAGTAACAACAAAGGGTCTAAAATTTTCTTACATGAAAAGGAAGTGTGTTTTCCGTAAGGTCTTTAATGTGGCATGTGGTTAAACGGTTTTACCGGAAAAAGATATGTATTGTAATTATTCAACAGAGAACAGATTTTGGCTATTATTATGTCACGTCTGTTATTATTATGTCACCTGTGTTCCCTTTCGGGGTGGACAGAGTGCCAAATATCTCTATCCTTACAGACCTGACATGCTTATTCAATATCCAACACTCTGTACACGAACAGCGCTTTCGGACTCTTCTGTCTGCCCCATGAGTCACTATCTGACCTATTTGGTTAAGATAGGCGAGTCTTGGTCTCCCTCGGCATAAGCGAGCTAAATAAGGAAATGAATACAATGTATTTTACACTTTGATAATATATAAGACGGCACGTAAGGAAGGTACATATTTTATTTACTGTCACCTGAAGTCTTTACTGTACTACTCTAAGCAACAAAGTTTACAGCTCTTCGACAGTTTTAAAGTATAGTAATTGATATACATGTATATGTAACAAAGTTTACATTTTCTTACGAGTTATAGTTCGGTATAATAATTAGTATGCCAAAACTGTTTGTGCGGCATCCCCCAAACGATGGACCACCTCAAATCGTGCCCTGCGTGCCCTAATACCTGCACCCAGGACGACCTAATGAGTGCCAGTGATGAGGCAGTCAGCGTGGCAAAGTTCTGGGCTAAAACCATTTAGCGACTTATTACAAAATGTGTTTGTCATCGACACGCTAAGAAGAAGAATAGTTCGGTATATTATATTGCTATAACGTGAATGGATGACGATCAAATAGATAAATATTATAATTAATAAGAATTAAATATCAATTAATTAATAAGTGAGGATTAATTAATACGGATTAAATATCACTTGCGGTACCGGTGAAGGAAGACATAGCGAGGAAACCTGCACATCATGGAGATCTCCAAATATTGTCTAGGCGTGTGAAGTTTGTCAGCCTACAATTGAATGGCTACAGTTACCACGTTACTTACTGTTTTTAAAGGGTACGGTTGTTAGGTTAAACTGAATTAATGTACTTAAGGGTCTCTATAATATCTATTTTATTTATCTTGATTACATATCTATGTATATATGAACATTACGGGTATTTAATCTTAGTTCATTGTTTTCGCCATTCCAAATGTTAGGATAACTCTTTATTGTTTAAACCACATGATGGATATTACAATACACTTAGAAATAATGTAAACAATGGATGGCTTTATCGTTTAAATGGATATCGTTTAAAAGTTTGTCTCTCGCGAGCCCCGTTTACCGTCTTTATACAAGTTATTCTGCAATTGTTTAAGCGTAGGCACTTATTAAATAACTTGCTATAACCTACCATTGAATTTAATCTGAATATTTCTTAAGAATCAACAGATACATTTTTATTTAAGCATTTCTTCTTTGTTTCTTTTCATTTTTGATGTAATAATATAATAATGTGCTTTGCTTTTTTTTTTAGTGATTTGTGAGCTGTTTAATTTTTTTTTCTTAAATTCGCTGTTTTTGTTAACTTTGTTTAGTCGCCACATTTTATTGTGCATATTCTTACCTTTTCATTTTCGTAGCTACATTTATTACCTATTGCTGAGTTCTTACTTATTACTTCTTACAACGCAGTTGTCTTTAGTTTCAATGCTATATAGTATAAGTAAGACCTTTATTTTATAATAATAATCGACCCATTTTATCATTCCACTGTTGGAATATGGGTGTCCTCTCACAATGAAAGGGTTAAGGTCTGCCACGTTGGCCAAGTGCTGGTGGGCAGACTTCACATTCCTTAGAATTTTTTTTTTATATTAAATCTAAGGTGTGCAGGTTTCCTCACGATATTTTGCTTTACCGTTAGCAAGTGATATTTAAACTTAAAATGTACTTTCGTAAAGAGGTACACACCATGGACTTGAACTCAGCACCCCCGGGATAAGAGGCTAAATTAAAATTCTTACCCACAAGGCTATGACTGTTTTATTTTAAATATTGTTATAATAATTATTTCATTTTGAAGAGATATTACTATGATATATACATATAATACATTAGCTAATAGTCTGGGGAAACCCGGTTGGCTAACATGGCAGACTATTACGGCCTTAATCATTCTCATTCTAAAGTAGATCAGTCTCCATCAGAGCTCAAAAAAGGTCGATGAAGAAATAGCATTACATATTTTAAACATACTCGTAAATAGCCGCGTTCGTGCATCGCCGCGCGTCAAGCTTGCGACATTCAGCTTGCTATGAGTCATAACTAATGCAAATCGTATGAAAATGAGTCAGATACATTTTGAGTGACTTTTTGTTTTGGCGATCCTAAAAAAGATATTTCGACTATTGTAACCTCCTTCGTGTACGTTAAATGTTTACGTAAACATCGTAGCAACTGACGTAAATCGGTCGTGCATACTATGTCAAATTATGTAGGTACAACGACCATAATTTGAAATGTAAAGAAGCACGAGACGATCTATGTAAGGCAATAAGGCATGGATTTCGTTCGCGTCTCCGCCGCTGTGCATTCCGAATGCTTGTTTTATTTGTTTGTATCCATTGTCCCAGTTGTTAGGTAACTTTATTGCTAAGCCGGTAGTTTTGGCTTCGATTTTGACTCGGGACAAATATCTGTGTGATAAGCACAATTATTTGTTTTGTCTGCTTAGCATAAAACGCCTACGTTTAGATCAGATAGTTATCTATGGAGCAATTACAAAATATTAATACATATTCGCATATTTGGAGTTTTAATATAATGTCCTCTTGATGTTGTGTTCGAAATGTATGACGTTCTTGAACAGAAACTACACAATAGAACAGAAATTTGTTAGGACTATAGCCGGCTGAAATCTTTAGTTTCTGCTTACCCCTATGGCAGCAAGTATGATAATAATTGTTTATGTATGTGTGGTTTCGCTACTAGTCTTAAAATCACCCGTTTATTTGTTCCTCGATTATATATGATCACATACATTACTTCGAAACGTGAATGTTCTAAAAATGTATAGCATGATGGAGCTCTTCATTAAAATCGTAAGCAACAGTGACGATGTATTAATCGTATTGCCAGGATAGTCATATACACCATCTCGCCATTTGGTTATAACATAACTTCATGCCTGTATTTTTCCAAAGGGGTGGCAGAGGAGTGAAGTATCCGAACTTTTTAATAGTTATATTTACAAATTGTTCCTACTACGAGTATAACACAATGTATTATTACTAATATAATATTGTTAAGACAGGTCTCTTATGGGTTGGATAAAATATGTATAAAAATTATTAATTTTAATATTTTGTATAATATTGGGTTTGGGAGAAAGTCTGCAAATATCGGATATCGGATTTTCAGCTGATTCACAGTGGTCGTTTATCGTTTCAGGTAAATTTACTCAACTTCTAATATGTTTGTGTAATGGATTTGGAAACGAGTTTTTGATAGTGTTTATATATTACCTATATTACTTTTTACTTATACTGTATGAGTACATATAATATTTAAGATTGGTTTTTTATGTCTAAAATTATAGAGATAAATATAATTATTATCATCATCACCATCATAATTCTTTTTATCGTTTCATTGTTCCGTTCCACTGAGTCTCTTCTCAGAATGAATAGGGCTGAGGCCTTGTTTAACCACTCAGGGGAAGTGCGGGTTGACAGACTTTACACGCCTTAGAAAATATTATGGAGGATTCTAAAGTGCGTAGATTTCCTCATCATGTTTTACTCCCTGTTACAGAATCATTCATTAAATTATTTTATTTTAAAACGAATCTGTCTGTAGTTTTAAAATGGTGTTTTTCTTAGGCCTATTTGTAATTCGATCTGCATGTTCCAAAAACACATCACGCCTTTAACTTCGTTTCGTTGTGTTTTTGTCTTTTGTCCGGCACTCATCTCCATAGCGGCTGAACCGCTTTACACACAACTTTCAAAAGTACGAAGCAGAGTTCTTTGGATTAACTTAAGTCACAGGCAAAAAGACAGGTAATTAATCCAGTAATTAAACAAACTTGTATTTATTTGCAAGAATGCAATGGTTTCGAACCCGCTATTAATCGTCACTTAATGACTAAAGTTGGTCGATTTTCGATATGTAGTTTTAAATTTATGGAATGAACAGATTTATCATAATGAAATGAATAAATTTCAATTTGGTATTTAGTCCAGTTTTATAATATCCATTAAGGCTAAATTATTTATACTTACATATTTCTTTTACAACGATATGGAATAATTATGACGATTATATTAACTATCGACACATTTTCACCCACTCACTTTTTCAATTTCATTTTTTAATTTTCTCAACAATTTACAGTTCCGATTGCAAATTTTTACCGTCCATACACCGACGGCTATGTAGTTACATACATATGTATAATGAAAATTAAAACATAATCTTGAAGTAATTGCAATTATACTTTCTATTACTCGCACATAATTATTCATTATCACATTCAACTCTTATCGTCCTACAGTTTGATACAGAGCTCCTTTCGTAGTGAGCCAAATATGCGTCGGTAGACATTACCTATACAATTATTATGATAAATACTGTTATTGTTATTATTTTTTATTATATCGTCACGCTTAGCCAATTATGGACTGGACAGGGAGCACCGAGTGCCATCGTGCTTTGTCCTCGTATCTTCATACAAATGCAGTTTCAATAATGAAGAGAAGTGACGAGAGTTATGACTGTAACTGCACATGTATTCTCAAATCGATACTTTCCTGTTGCCTCCACCTACCGCCACACTGCGGCATACATGTAGTGCACCGTTCTCGTATTGTTATGTAAGTGCGGTAGTTTCATTACGGGTATTAGGTATTCCAAATGGGTCTGCCGATCGTCCGTACATTGCAATCTAATAATGGGAGTAGAAGAAATTCTCGTTTCTCTGTATTTGTTATAGGAGTGTTGTTATTGTTATATCGTCACATGAAAATTACCTATTATGGGTTAAGCCGAGAGCAAGGTGTGCTAAATATATCTATCTTTACGGACCCAACGTGCTTCTTTAACTTTATTTTATGATATGTTTTTTTTAATAAACTTAACGTAGGTAAAACTCACCGTCACAATGTGCGACATCAGAAGTGGCAAATTCATTACAAGCTTTTTTCACTCCTTTATTATTTAACCTCATATTATTTCTCTCATATCTCAGCAGGAATAAATATACAGTTTTTTTATCTCTTTATTATAAGTGACAATTTTTTTTCATTATTTTCATTATGTCATAGGTAAGGCTTAACACTTGTAGGCCGTTCGGTGAATGATTGCCATATTGGGCACTCGATGCTCTTTATTAACACCATATGGGTCCTGACGCGACTAAATAATAATAATTTAGTAGGTATATAAGACTGCAATGTGTTTTAATATAATTTAAAAGTGAGGTTACTTTTTCACTAATCACGAAAGACATTATCAATTTTCGTAATTAATTTTTTTTTTTATTGAAGGCCCTATAATTTACGTATCACATTTTTGAGGCCTCATTATTTCACCTATTGAAATATTGAAATCACCTATTGAAATATCACATGTTCACAATAAATAATTACGTGAGCATAAGCCGTTTGTACAGATCAAAGGAATAATAAATAATAAAAAAAATATTTGGGAGATTGTATGCTAACTTATTTTGTAAAGAGAATATTGAGGGCAGTCAGGTGGTAGAGTGAAAAAAGGCGAATATTTTAGCATGATTTGCATGATAACAAAATAGTTTGCGTCATGTTTTCTGTGAAAAATTGTTCTTTACACTCGTCCGTCTATCATCACCTTGAGCTGGAACGCCAAGCACTGACTCATGAATATTGGAAGTAAACAAAATTGCCAGTAGGATTTTATGATCGCCAATGTTACTCCGGTTTAGCAGCTGGAAAACTTCAAAGACAATAAAATACCTACGTGTGATTAAAAAAACAAAGTTTAATTTTAAATCCATTGTTAACTGGGAAGTTTTATTGAGCTTGGTCCTATTGTTTTTATTAACAAGAACTTATATTTGTGATATTACAATCCAAGTGGAGATACTGTTTACATAAATCACGTTTGTTGATGAAGACTGTTCGTTCGTAATAGGGTCAATTAACGATTTTAATATAGATACGACATATATTAATGAGATAATCATTAATTTTCGCGTGTCTTTTGAATAAGTAATTTAATAATTGATAGTAAAGTTGTCTCAGTAAACTATAATTAAGAAATATAATTGAAACAAGCAAATATATAGCCGATAGAGTTCTCTCCGCTTGGTTAAACTATTTAAGCACGACTTTTGCTCGTAGATCGCGGTGATAAAATAATAACAGGACTTGCTTTATTGAATTACGGCTCTAAGAATGAGGCAAATAGACTAACTAAAATAAGTGACAATAAGGAGACAAACAAATAAATACAGGTGATTGAAATTTCAGTTTTTAGGTTAGGCTGTTTAGTTCGAACGTTCGAGTTTAGTTTGAAGAGTGTGGTAAACAGTCACACTTTAATATGCGACAACCCAATTTAGTTCTCTCATGTTGCAATTTATCTGTGATTTGTTCTGTGGTCTCTATGCTCTTTATTTTATTCTATGAAATCACTTATTTTTTAACTAAAAGGTTACCTAATATGTACTGACTTAAAAAAGTTTTGGAGACTCTCCAAAGAAAGAAATGTCAAGCGATCTTTAGTGGACGAGCATTTATTGCGACTTTTATGATGTAAGTACAAGACGCAAAATAAGTTTATCACGAGCCAAACCGGATACAATTGTAATGGGATAGAAACAACTACTGTTACATATTCGAGGAAAAAAAAGGTTTGTATATTGTAAATAAACAAAACATAACACGAATATTACAACAAAAATGTGTTTAATTGCACGGTTTAAATTTTATACATAAAATTATTATAAAACATACGTTAACATAGCCTAGTGGTTAAGAATTCAGCCTCTCACTCCGGGGGTGCCGGGTTCAAACCCACGGCGCGCACCTCTTTACAA
>DWDT01005328.1:0-10503 GCA_018245595.1 Microceris scylla
TTATTATCATGAACTTCGCTGTACGAACGACGCAAATGATAGTGAAAGCCTACTAGCGCCATCTATTGAGAGTTGTACGAACCTTATAAGAAATTCATGCAGACCCTATTTCTAGAATATTTGTTTTTATATTCTTAATTTCGTTTCTAAATGTAGAATGTATAGTTTAAAATTATTATTTTTTCGGTTAAGGCTACGAGTAGCAACAAAATACTGAAAAATAATGCGAGTTTTAATAATGATGCAAAAAGATACATTCAAAGAAAAACAGTTTTCCAAACGCTCAGTAACGGGTAATAAAAGAAAGATTGCGGAGACAACATTTTTCTATGTACCTCGTAGTTTACGGAATGTTTGATTATTATTACAATCAATAAATTATTTATCATTGCGTTTTTACTTCTGGGCACTGTTAAAAGTTGAAAACTTTATTTATCTTTATTTAAAAAGTTGAAAACTTTACTTAACGTTTGTCTTCTATACCTCTAACAATTGGAGTCTGACTAACATAGTGCACGTGTATTCATCAGCTCTATTTTTTCACAAACCGTTCAGATAATTGCGAATAAAAGGTGGTCTTACCTACTTTGCTTGAGAGTTTTATTGATTTCCAGAAACGTCTCTACCCATTTACTAAATTTAATATAGTTATAATAATAACTAATACATAAAACTAAAACGTACAAAATGTCGTAAACTAATATGTTTGTTTAATTTTATTTATTTAATTAATGTAATCTAAAGATATTTTAACAACACTTGAACAAATATTTTGAGCCATAAAATAATATTAATAATAACAGGGTACGTATCTTCGTATATTTAATTGGACTATTGGTCCATTGGACAGACCCTGACTGCTGTGATTAGTGACCGTGAACAGAAGGTTGTGGGTTCGATTCCCGCCCGCAACAAATATTTGTGCGACGAGCACGAGTATTTGTTCTTTGTCTGCGTGTATAAGTACACATGCATTTCGAAATGTATATACATAATATTATGATTGTGTGCTGTCCACTTACTACAAACACAGGCTCTGGCTAGTTTAGGATTCGATGCCTCTACATATATAGGAGTTGTTAACACATAATAATTATCATTAATTATATTTATAATACATGTTATTATTTGTTTGATAACCCTCGTAACACGTGCTAAATTAATGTTTAATTTTTTGTCGCAAAAAAGCCATGCTCTACATTACCCTATCGAGGGTTATGTCACTGTAAATTATATCTTTTTAACTATAATAATTATTGCATTTAACTAATTAATTATGTCCCACAATACGAGTTATTAATTACTGAAAAATAATATTTTCATTGTAAAATTAAAAACTATGGTATGACCAACTACATACAATACAATACATAGTACCTAACAATGTCAAAGAACTTATTTATTTGACGTAGTTTTTTTATCTTTATCTTTTTTTAATGGTGAATATAGAAAGGTATGTAACATTATAACATGAGAAGTTAATAATGTAACTTAGGCAGTACATTTTTTATACATTATAAATATTATTAAATAATATAAATATAATTAAATAAATATCATCTTTAAGCGGGCAGTTCGTATACCGAAAATAATACGTAACACTTTGTTTATTTCATAATTTGATTAACAAAAAATGTGGTTAAAGAAAGCAAACGGCTCAAGTGGTCCCGAAGCTCTTGAACTTGACTGCGAAACATGCCAGTGAAAGCTCCCTCTTGTGCCATGTGTTGTTGGTAGTAACATTATTGACCGATACACACGTAAATATACGAGTATTTTAGATGTCTCGAGACTAACAAGACAATTAGAAAATAAATATGCAAAATAAAACCGACTTTAAATTAAAAAGATAAAAGCAAGAGTAGCTTTTTTTATGACAGTTTAAATTAAATTGCAGTTTCACTTCATCGACTTTAATATGCTATTTCGATACTATATACATAGTTCTGTCATATATTATTATTCATGCTATACATACTCGTATATGATAAAAATATTTGGTAACTTTTGCATAACATTACGACAGCTTATTGGTATACGGTACTATAAAACAAAAATAATACTGTATACTAATTAAATACAACGCTAAATATAATGAAATAGCTGTGAAAATTAGAAGCTATTGAAGACCTTGTATCCGAAGACTTATTGCTACATATGAATCTCTTGTGGACCGACTACCTTTCTCTTACGAGCACACCTGTTTGAACGTGTCGAAAGATCTGATATAAATAATATTATCAACAACAAATACCTTGAACGATTAAATGTTAATAAAAACGTAACATGACGCCTGTAATCCTCGTAGAGGTGGACAGAGAAGTGTAATACACCTCCCACGTCTTGCCACTTACGATATACGTCCCACTAGGGAATAGGTGGTGAATTAAATATTTTTATATTTTATCATATCCAGGGCTATACAGTTTATTTACAATTTAGTATAAAAAAACAAAATTAATGAATAAAAACATAACAAGCAATAATAAAGATCGTGAAGTCTTGTCCGTAACTGGAAAATACTTCCAACTTGCGTCGCTCAAATCATTAGCGTATGTCAATGTAGCGTGTACACGGAAATGTGAACGTTGGCCCCTCGTGATAGAATGCAGTTTGCAATGTCGCAACGCGGCATGTACGTCCTTGTGCTCCGTGGGACAGCACCGTTCTCTGGTATTGGCGCGCGATTCAATTGTAGGCGAGTGAGCGACGCGCGCGCACTTTCGCATAGGCTTTCGTTTTCGTCACAAGAAATGAGATGTGGCTCTGATTTTTCTGACGAAATTATTTGCGAAGATGTTCACGACGAACGCATGTGACCGGTACGCGTATTAATGAAAACATGAAAAAATAATTTAAATTAATCATTTAAAAAAATAAGCTTCAAAAGTAATGTTGCTAAAGCATTTTAATTACCATCTGTACAAATAAAATTTTTTTAAATATTTTTTTAAAAAACACCCTCCCGAACCTAAAATTATGCGGATTTATGTTTGTCTAATAAAAAAATTTTCTTTACAGGTGACAGCTTGCCCGCTGCAAATTGTTACCGAGTTACGGCGGAGTGACAGTCCGAACTGATTTGCCAGTGCAGTGTGTGTTGTGATCTGACATTTTAGTGTTGCCGTGTTAGACAGTTGACAAAATGTCCGGTTTCGTGAAAATCGCCATAGACGACTACTACTCAGATAACAATTGGACAACAATCATCAATAAATATTGGATGTTGGCCGAGAGAGTATCAGGTGAGTAATAATACTTTATTATAATATTGTGACACAAAATAAACACAAATTTCAAAGCGTTGTCTTAATAAATTTTAAACTTTTTTTGTTTGAGGAAAAACAATATTTGTATTTTGAAACGTTTCAATGTTTTTGTCTATTCGGTGAAGCAAAAACTACACAATGTTAAATATGTTTTCACTAGACGACAATAAATAAAAAATCTAAATCACATTTAATAATATACCAAACAATGGTACACAATTTATTTTTCTTTTTAATTAATTGTAAATTTACTATTGTTCAGGAAGCAGAATTTTTAGTACCAAATGATATATTGCTTAAATTTTAATATATTCTTCTAAGAATAAAAATCTCACGTCATATTCCTATAGTAAAAAATGTTATAACAACACTACTCGTATGTAAATAGCAGATAAAGTACTTTTATGTCGCGTCGTTTCACTTTCATTTAAAACGAGATCGATTCTAGCAAAAGAGCGATAGAGAGCATGTTTAATAATAAAAAAAGTTAAAATATAAATAAAAGAACTGCAAGCTATTTACTGTTTAAGTTGGCTTTTGTGAAACGGTCATTTGAGCATATAATTTGATTTCGGTAACAATAAACAGTGAGTGTTTTACTCACATTATGGGGCTCTACGTTTATGTAGAGTTAAAAAGAGACGATATTTGATTTGTATGCTATGGGAAATAAAATAAGTTGAATATTGTACATTAAATATAAAATTTCAAACATAAATATGTCTTTAGGTATATTAACCCGCAAACAGAAATCAATCTCTACATGAGATATATCGTAACAGTTGTTTCTGAAAGCTAAATGGAAATATCGGATATATCTACTTTAAACATTACTGTATGGGAACCACTGTCTTTTTTATTCCGATTTTCTGATAAAGTTATTTAGCTCATTACCAACATTAAATGTCGAAATTTATATATGTCTAAAATATATAGAAATATAAATAAATTTATCGTTTTTTACGATCGAACGCATATTTAAATATTAAGTTACAGCTATCTGGGATTACACGATATTGTATTTCTCATTGTATACATTAATGGCACCAAAGTCATAGAGTCCACTTACATACTGTATTATTCAAGTACCAAAGATATTTAGTATATACATAAGTATATTCATCATTTACTTAAGCAAGTTACACTCGTGATAGAGTCGGATTTATTGTACATGTTTAATTTAATATCTAACCATACCGACTCTACTATGTATCGCTGTAGTTTCTATCTTTACATTTCATAATAATATTATACACAAATAACCTTTGTATTTGTATGTTGCAACCATTTGCTAATACAGGCTAGTTAGGCAGTAATTGGTCACCGTGGCCTATGAAACCTTTAAATTCGTATGGCTATATTTGTAGTTATAAATCTGTGTATGAAAATCCGACAGTAATGACCCTATTACAAATTATTACCCAATAACGATGCATTTATACATTTTATGTTATATGTGATACTATTAGTAAGAATGTAGAGTTAATAAATAATTTAATGGTAAATAAAAGTAATCATTAACACATGATTTTAAATTTGTTTGATGTTGTAAACTATTCATATAGGTACTCGTATGTACTATTATTATAGATTATTGTGTTTCAATATCTCTCACGTTATATGTTTAAAAAAATTGCCAATGATTAAATATGCATGTTTGCATGCTGTTTAATATTTAATAGTTTTCTGTATTTATTTCACGTTTTAACCAATTCTTAATTTGTTAAAGTGGTTATAAATATGCAACCTGTCAAATATTTAAATAGATAGTGCAATTATTCATGCTGACGAGTGTAATTTTTTAGAAACTTTCGATAAACACGATAAGCAATCTTTGACAAATACTTTTAATATTTAATGACCGTCTGAAGCCTTAAAAAGGCTGTGTTTCTTACAGACTGCACATATGTAATGTTCACAATAATGGTTACTGGTTACAAGAACAAAAAGTTACTGGTTAAATTCATAAAACAAATAGAAATGACACAAATGACGGATAAAAATTTCAATTCCCTCAATATTGGATAGTATCAGAGATTTGCTGTCCATAACATAGTGCCAATAAGGCGACTATTGTTTAGCATGTTCCGTCACCTGCGAGAGATCAGAATGTGAAAGCCTTAGCGTCAGTTCACACTATCTCGCTATTTTAACACCGGTAGAGTTTTAACAAATTTAAACTTTAATTGCAATGTTAACAATACCTTATCCACCGTAGCAGTAATTCTTAAACTCGAAAATATTCTTCTGAAGGTTAGAAAAAATGCAATTTGATAGCACATAAAATGTTTAGACTTATCCCCCTGGTTATGTTGCATATACATGTATTATCAATCTAAAAGTTATTTCTGATTTAAGATTCATTGATTGAGTAATAAAAAACGCTCTGTATTAACTACTGACCTTTTAGAATTTATTAAAGATTGCATGCTGACTATAGTCAAATATGATGTACCCATTTCAATTGTTAAACCTTTGTATAGTCATATTTAATGCAATAAAATATTTGTATTTATATTTTCATAATTCCAGTCATATCAATTGCTTATAACGGTTCGTTAAGCATGCTAGCATTAAAATATCTTGACAGTGGTTTCCAGGCCGCCACCTGACAAATGATTTTTTAATACTGTGTTACCCACAGTACAAAGAAGCTTAGTGTGGAGACATATGAACAGGCGAAACAATATTAGTAATAATAATAATAATAGTTTGATAATATATTATACTGTGGAAATCGATTTATTTATTCATCGGTAACTCAGAATAACGGTGTCGTTCTGAGAAAACACCCTTATCCGATAGTAGAATGATAAAACGTGTCGAAAAAAAGTCCAATATTCAAATGGTTTATTTTGAAGAGTACATAGAGCTAATATCATTATTAATATGATACTTCTCTTTTATAATTATTTTTAACTAGTACTAACTACCTCATCTAACAAACTACGCTACCATGTTGTGGAACGACCATGCTGCATTCTCTGTTCTGACCACTTGATGGTCGTTCGACGGTTTCGTCATTAATATAAACGTCTGATCTGTTTAATAGACTGCATTAAGACCAGATTAGTACCACGATTACTGTGGAATATCATTATATGTAATAAAGTTGTACGTGCTGTAATGACAAAAAATATATAAACGGCTCTATGTTTGAACGTCTACTAAATAAATTTATACCAAAATTACGCCTTCAATGACATTATACCAGTACTCACACGCTAGTTGTTATATAAATGGATATTTGTGTTTTATGAAGTTAGTTTTTATGAAAATAATAAATAGTCAGTTAGTATAGTCAGTAATATAACTAACTACGTAAATTGGATTCACATAGGTACCTTCCAACCACATAGGTATATTCCAACTGATAGTAGTGTTTACATTAAAATAAGCCTTTTTAAATCCTTATCCTTAAAGTAAGCACCGCGTCGTATAGTTAGATGACCGTAGGTCATTCAGGTGTATTTGAGATTGAGTACAATTGCCACTAAATTCCAGGAATTTCGTCACATATAAGATACATGCTCATTTGACATTTGAAAACTAGAAAATAAATCTCATTTCCATGTGCAAAGTTGCATACCTGATTTATATATGTAAAAGTCAGCTATAAAATCAAACAGAGCGCGTTAAAGTCTTTTTAATAGAGCAACATATAAACACGTAGGACCGTAACTCATGTAATTAAAGTTTCGTTGAAATATATACTAAGTGTTTAGCGCTATTAAAATACGCTATTAAAATTATATTAAATTTTTTGTCTGCATTTCATACTATGTTCTGCGAATATTTTTATTTTTCGCATATTACATTAGTATATTGAGTATAATAAATCAAATTTTCAAACGTGACATATTCAGTTCGTCCATTTATTTATTTTTGATTATTGAACTATAAACGAATATTTATACGAATGTACGTAATGAACGCTATGTATTACTTCTGTTTTGTAAACACCATAAATTTAAACATTTCTATTCTGTAACTTTCATTTGTTTGCGAAACTCTACAAAGATACGCAAAAGAGTTATTTCTATATGCACCGGTACCATATTTGCACTCTGTGGTATATAAAAAAAATAGAAACTGCTCAATATATTAACTAAGCTTTCAAGTATAATGGCAGGAAACTTATGTTAAACGAGTTTCTCCTCGCCATATTTACATTTTTATAGCCTTTTATTGTAACTATTGTTAAAATTTTTAAAAACAAATGAAAATTAAAAAGTCTGTTAAACGATTAAAAGTAATTAATTGAATTACATTGCGTAAAAGGCGTTAAAAAGAACGTTAACATTTTCACGGTGACTCGTAAAGCAATCAAATTATAGAGTTAGAGAAAACGCATAGTGTGCGGCTAAGTTATTACGAGACTCATAATATACATTTTTATTATATTAGAATAAACAATCTTTTAGAAAAATTTACGCAGATAAATTTCAAATGCGTTGGAACTGAGAAAGGAATATGAACAATCCTTCTGAGTTAACAAAAAAAACTAAATCCTGTTATAAAAAATACGAAGCTTTGTTGCCGCTAACATAGCTTGAAATAACGTGACAAGTAAATATATAGGTCCAGTACATACACATAAACGATGATATGTGTCTATATTATAAATACACGTTCTTTCAGACCCCCGCGTCCAAGGATGGTTCCTGTTCGATACGCCGCTGGCCACATTGGCCATGGTGGTGGCGTACCTCGGATTCGTGGTCGTAGCTGGCCCATTGTGGATGGCGAACCGGAAGCCTTTCCGCATCAAGAACATCCTTGTGGCGTACAACGCTGGTCAAGTTCTGCTGTCTCTATATATGTTTTATGAGGTGAGTTACTATAATACTTTATTAATTTAAGTGTTTATTCTAAACTAAAATAAGTAGTAATCTGTTTAAACGGTATTTAGTTATAAAAATCGTTAATTGAAGGACGGCACCCTATTATAATTTTTTTTTTTGACGTCGATATAAAAATAAATACAGCATACATCATAACGAATATGAATGTTTAATATTCGAGTATAAATAAAGCTTCACTGATTCGTATCATTTATATGAATTCGTTATATTTGTCAAAAAAAGCGCATATACGAGAAATACAACCTAAAACCAATTACTAAATGAAATAAAAAGTTCAATTCGAAAGAAAAGATACTTAGAATTATCAAATTGGTCACCACCAATAAGACGAATTTAGCAATTGCCCGTCTATTGTCATTGCAATAATATTCATAATAAATACCTTATTCCGCCATATACTCGTATTGTTTCTTATCCTTGAGTCTGTCACTGTAAGAGCTGAGATGTTAGTATTTCGATATCTTCATTTGAGACGGCTGTCTCACCAATGGAAGATGGAATACGCGATACATAATATTCTATATCGAGAAAACAACGCAATAAATGGAAAAAAAACTACAATAAGAATCATATATGTATGCGTTGTTGAAAATGCAATAGTTAAATCCAAGTTGTTAATAACCACTATTAAAAAAAAACACTTTTTAGTTAGAATTCACTTATTGTAAAATTGACAAATTGCAACTTAGCACGTGGTGTATTTTTTCGCTACGCAATTATGTCTCACCGTTTCTTTACTCAGTAGTACTTCTTACCAGTTGGTGCTACAACAACTGTCTTTCATCATTCTCAGCGGTGTCAAGGCGCGTCATTAAATAATTTTCCTAGCCATGGACCCGTGACGTGTTCAGAAAATATTGTCAATCTCAATCGTATTACGTAGACCTTAAGGTCAGAATTAACAGCTGCAATGAAGTGGCTGGTTTTTATGCAGACTTGAAACGACATTGTCTTATTATTGAGGTAGATAGGTTACGTGAGGTTAGGTAATAGATAAGCATGGGTATGTCTGCTGTGCGTGTGAAGGCTTGCCTTGCTTAGGAATAAGATAAGAATATTAATATTGAAAATGTTTAAAAAAGGCAAAGAGAAGATGGAACATGGAAAAACTCGCCTAAATTACTGCAAATTTTGTAAATAAAGTGCTTAAAAGACAACGGTATTTTTAAATTGATAATTTTAACACATAGCGGAACAACATCGAGTGGATTCTCAGGCTCCTTGGTGGCATTATTGAAAGCAAAAAAAGTGTCAGCTCTCTATTTCAATAGAATCTACATAATAAATACATTAGTTGCCAGAATTTTCTAGAAATCCGAAAGTGAAATTTCTATAAATCTATCGTCTTCTATTTATAATTTGACCTTTATATGCCTCTCAGTGTTTTCAATATTCAATATTGATACCTACAATTAATATGTCACGCTCGATTGTATACTCCTCAGCTTTTCTCAATACGTGACTTATTTTGACCATTGAATTAAAATATTTGACAATATTATCCATATTTAAATATTGGCTACTATTACTGTCATAATCAATTCCATTTTTATTCTAAATATTGAAATATTCAATTATAAATTATATCCATTGCTAACATTGTATTATGTAAACAAATAATGTTCTCTAAATCAATTCGTATTTCCACAAAAATAATACGTGCTTAGGTTGGTATCACTTTCAAGTCAAATAAAACTGTCATTAATCTACTTTATAGCCAAGAACAGACTCAAAAAGTTACTCTTCTGAATTTTCCCAGCATATTATCCCACAAAATGATCAGAGAATTGGATACTAAGCTGTTTTACAACAGTCAGCTGGGAGCCTCGTCATTCACTCCGCTCAAACGGTCAAGGCGCAAAACGTACTCGCGAACGATGAGCTTCAGTTAATTATATACGCAATACCCACTTTTAGAATATACAACACCTAAGGTTGTTCATATGATACGATAATAGCGTTACGCCGGATGATTCCTTCCTTTCGTGAAATATTTTGTATGCGCTTTTGGTTATCTGTACCAAGGTTTGTATATTCCGTTTCAGTTTGAATGGATTCATTATCATTTCCCACTTTTATTGCGTAAGAGATTTTGACGACGTAATTAAAAAAGTGATATAAAACTTAATTTAAAGGTATTGTGTGCGTGTTTTTGAAAATTATGCTACTGGCTTGGCGCCTTAATGTCTTTTGTCACCTTTTGTTAGTTCGATTTTTGATGTTCAACAAAAATGTTTTTTGCAGTTTCGAATATAATTTTTTTTTATTTACATTGTTTCAATTATTCGCATTCCAAATTCAAAGTATTATTTGATAAATAATTAAATAATTGTTGAAACAAATTTGTGCCGAATGTGAATTTTTGTTTT
>DWDT01005329.1:0-10502 GCA_018245595.1 Microceris scylla
CAATATGATTATTACGGTACCGTTCATAGAAATACCTACGTAACTTTACGCCCGTAATGCCCGAAGGGGTAGGCATAGGAATGCAGAACACTCCCACGTTTTACCGGTTACGATTACGTCCCGCTATGGAATAGGTGGTAAGCCTATTGCCATGCATCGGGAAGATATCCAGACTCCGAACCACTACTAAAAAATCAGAATTAGAAAATTTTATAGTGTTCGACCCGGGAATCGAACCCGGGGCCTCCCGATCGGCAGTCGCACTTGCAACCAACACGACCAATGAGGCAGTCATAGAAAAGAAAACATAGAAATACATATTCAAAATAATCCTAATATGCTATCCTATCATATTTTAGTTTGTAAAGTGTAATTTGTTTTAAATTGTTTATTGTTTTTATGTGGCATATATAATTATTATTATTATTATCCAACATGTCCGAATAATAGCGAACAAAGAGAAAAATATTTCAGCAAAAAAATCCACTACAAATCTCTGCGTTGAACACTACTTATTACACCATTAGGGTGAACGACTGCTCTGCTTCACTGAAATAAGTGTGGTAAGTGCTTAGAATTATGACTGCTAAAGAAACCCGAATAAAACCTACTGAAACATCGGTCTGTATCGTATTTTCAATTAACAAAGCTTGGAATTATACAGTAAAAAGTACAGAATACTAAATATCAGTACGTTCAGCAAACGAAACATCAAGACTTGACAATTTAGTCTGTTAGAGCTGTTTTATTTGGGCTGTTGTCAAATACCAACTAGTGACCATAAATACAATTTGTTTTAAGTACTTGAAAACTGGACAAAAATATAATTAATGAAATGTAGTTAATAATGTCTTTCGCGGTTCTGCTCTCATAATAAGTATATCATAGTCATAACAGAATAGTATTATATCATAGTCAGTCATAATCACATTATTTTATTGAAAATAAGCTAATATTTTTTATATGAGTGAAACAAAACTATACAAATGTACTGTTCCAGTATCGTGACAACTACATGTTAAGTTTTACCATAATGTTATACCGCGCTCACCTTCCAAAGGTTACACGATAACGTTTTTATAGCCGCGTGTCTTTCCGCTATTTTGAAGACTGCAAATGTATGAGGAAACTCTTTATTTTTCTCTGTCCTGTAATTATTTTTTGAGGTCAAGAAAATAGCATACAGACAGACAACAGACACAAATGCCTACACTACTGGGCAGTACAATACTCCCACGTTTGTTGCGTCATACATCCCATGGAATAAGAAATCAGAAAACAATGTGCAAATAAACCAGATGTTTAACAAAAGCGCATAAAATAAGGGCACAAGTTAATTTGTTATCACACACCCGTTTGGAATAAGCCGCCATCGCAGCAGAGTTCGTGTCAGTAAATTTTAGCGGTAGCTTTGTTTTAGTGTCAGGATATCGCTTGAGCCCCTGAATGGCTCGTTGTGCACGGCGGCGACCCGCTGCTGTCGCGGCGGGCGAGTCAAAAACTAATGTTTAATACACTCGGTTAGTCTGGAACTCGCAGCGGGTGGTACTGCATATTAAAATACATGGCTTGAATTATAAACGGGTCAGTTTACTTGTAATTCGTACCTTTTGGTTCGGTTTTGATACGAGTATGTATTAATAGAATGTATGTATAAGATGTTTTGTTTGTTTAAGTCTATGGAATGACGTTAAAGTAGAGCTAAGAAAATTTCAATATTAACTTTAAGCATGGACCGTACCCACTGGGAGAAATATTTATGAAATATGTAGGAACAAAGTAGGCAATATTAAAATTTTTGTAATCTCTATTGTTTGAGAAACTGTGGGAAAGCAAATTAGTTATACAACGGAGGAACTGCAATAAGTCATGCTTAGAAGTCCCGAAGCACGGACTTAGCACAAACACTCTGCTTGGCGCCGCGCCAGCCGCAGCCACCTGATGGTTATAACTTAAACTAAGACTAATTTGATCCTGTAATTTAATGGGGCTACTATAAAATTATAGGATCTAACTGGCATTAGCTCGAAATGCATGTGCAGTTTAAACTATCTGGAAACTTTATAGGTAGCTTCAACAGTAAAAAATCGTGTTTCTCACACGATGACGGTCTAGATTTATCCATTTTAAATGAACATTATCTATGTAAGGACCATATCCATATGTAAGTATGTAATGTAGTAGTGTGTATATAACAGACAAATTAAGATCGCAGTGTACCGCTGATCTGCTGGGTTTTTTAAATCTTTATACACCTCAAAAAATATTATGAAAAAATCTGAGATGTACAGGTTTGTTCTTGATATGGTTTTCCGTCATAATAGCACGTAGTATTTACATTTTAATTCGGAATATTTGTAAAGTCAAAAATGCTTATCAGGATTAGAATTTCATACTGAAATTTAAACTGTAAACACATAAATCTTTAAACAATTTTAAACGTAAATCAGTTACGTATTTTATAATATTAGACTAATAAATAATAATCTAATGTGCGGGCGACCTAGTAGTCTGCGGTATGCAGAAATATATTGAATCCCAAATAACATGAAAATTCTACCGTCAATTTCAACACATTTGTGGTTACTTTTGAAAACCAAATTCTCCTATCTCTCGCTGTCTCAATGAAAGTCAGTCAATAATGTAAAGTCAAATTGCAACTTATGAAGACAATGACATTACCGCTTCAATTTGTAGACAATCTTTTATATTTTTTGTATCGTTAAATTGCTTAAGTCCATAAATTATTTACCCCTTAACTTTATCATTTTATTTTTCAGTAAAAAACCAGTAAACATTTACCTACAAATTCCTATAGATATTCCTACCTTAATTCTATTTCCTTCTCGATATTACTTGTTTTCGTTCATTAATCGTTTATTTGAATTATCTTTTATTCGCAGTTCTCATTCCGTCGTCCAATTTGACGGTAACCCAAAAACAATTTTAGGGGATGTAAGCAATACATTCGAAGACTTTCGATTTTGGCATAATGCCAATTTCTATTTCCATAACATCAAGCGAAAAGACTTGTTTGTCGGTAACGTATTATGCCATTTAAGTATACAACTTCGCCGGTAACTATATGTATTTCTGTTGACCTAGATTTTATGTTACATCCCAAGGTTTTTTTTCTTTAAGAAGTATCAAGTTTTACTCTGTAAATCTACTGATTTGTATTCGGTTTCACCCCCTATTCCGTGGCGGAACATAATATATCATAAACGGTGAATTTCAAGATTGTAGTGTGTTACGGTTCTCTGTCGAACTCGTCGGAGAATTATAAATTATAATGTTATGTTACTTAATAAATTTCTGAGAAGTAGCGTTTAGAAGTAATCTTCCATCCTTCAGAGTTATCGCCACGATAATGGTATTCGTCGGTTTATCGCTGCCCACATTTATAGCAAAAAGTCGATGCTTCGCTCAAACAGAACCTATTACTTGCCTTCTTAATGGTATGGGTCTCACGGTCCGAGCAGTGAAATGTTTTTATATACTATTTGTTCCTAAGTCTTATGAACATTTTTACATCAAAAATTTATATCTAAGAATATTTGTTTGTCTACCTGAATTTCGAAACTATCTCCTGAATCGATTTCAATTAATTTTGACTTACAGATAGTTCGAACAAGGACGAAGTTGTAGTTTTTTTTCAAAAAATTTTTACTTAAGAATCATACTACTATCAGAGGCGAAATCTCAAAACTTGCAGCGAGTAACGTACAGAAAAGCCTCATCAATACTTTGATTAAAGAATTTGTTAAGTACTATGAACGTATGAAACTGAATTTAAACAAAAAAAATATATAGTCACATTTTAATCTTTCGCCCAGGGATGTTGGCATCGTAAAATCTAGAATTATATAACTTGGTGAAGTCTTTTAATACTTGCATAATAGAAACAGAAGGTTTACCCAAGTTAGGTTCTAGTGGAATCCCAGTAGATTTCTAACTTAGTTTTAAACCTAACGATTTATGAAGATGAACTTTCCCATTGGGAGTTTTACACTATAAAATATAAGAAACATTACTTAATTCCGCTATTATTGCAGGTGTCGCAACTGATTATATATTTGTGATGGTTTTCATAGCAAAATATTACGCTCCAACTCATTCCTACATAGTTGGGCCGCGTAAATGAAATTTTTACTAGTTCATGGGATTGAGTTATATGGGATTTTTTACCCGAAATTGGATTATACAAGTTTGATACTCCTCTAGCGCTAAAATTGTTACAAGCACAAATATTAGTAGAAATAATAATTTCTATGTGGGTCTGAAATAACATTCTGAAATATACAGACATATGTATGTTTATAGCTAGTGAACAGTTTAATTACAGTAGTACAAACCCTGTGTCACTTAGTCTTAAATAGCCGCGCGTAAAGTCAACCCGAGATGTAATAGTTATTAATTAACCTTCACTTTAAAAAATCGATATATTAATTAATTTACTATATTTGGCTGTCTCTTAAGCCGAGTGGTAAAATGTCCTGGGTTCTATCGCCGGGCCACATATTGTTGGACTTTTCGAATTTCAAATTCTTAGTAATGGCTCATAGTCTATATTTATATCTAGGGTATGGCAATAGGCAGCCCCTTTCCATAGTAGAATGTAAACATAGCTGGCGAATCGTGGCTTACATGCATCATGTTACGTTGATCTTTTATTATATTAAAATTAACTGCGAAAGTAATACATATAATATAATTAAGAATTATATAGGTAGCTTATAATTGGAAGGTATCTAAGTAAGATTTAATTAAAGACAACCAAATTGATGTCGAGATCTTACTTAGATTGCTCAATTTAGGACTTTCCAGGAGAGCACCATTCAGAAATACTAAGACATTGCGCCGGCCGACTGTAATTTCAAATTGTCTCTTGGACCCTCGCAAGGTCCGGAGTTAGAAACTTGGATGGTAATAAAAGCTAAGAGTACGAGAAATGCTAATTCCGTCCTGTTCTGTCAGCTTATTATACACTTTGTTTTAGAAGTAGCCTTTGTATCCCGCAATGTTGGAGAAAAAAGTATTCTGATTCTAAACTAAACATCAAGAGATCTTGTGTTATGGTAACCAGACGGCTGATAAACTACTTATATATATACATATAATTATATATTTCTATAGATACCTATATTTTACGCCCAGGGACAGAAAAAATACCTACTTGTGCTCATCACGCAAATATTCATTCTAGTGGGAATTGAACCCATGACTCTGCGCAACAGTTACATTCACTAACCACTTCGTCATTCGGAACAGTCAATACTTCATACGTATCTCGATTGATCTTACGAGTACAATTGGCTCGTTCCCAGTTGTCGTCTGAATGTGACTTGTAGCGACCGGCGCGTATATATGCTTAGTTTAAGGGGCGTGGTATCTATCCATCACAGTAAATACTTCGAAGTGTTAATACAATCCTATGCGTACATTATCGCAAAGAAAAATGAACCTTATACCGTCTTAATAAGGGTCGAAAAAGCTCGTAATATACAGTTGTTTGTACCGATTGTCGTAGCTAAATCTAGGCCGATCTCTTTACAGGACTTAAACTGTTTAAGTACTTAATTCTTCCTTAAGATAAAAAAAGAGGTTTTATTGCGGCCCAAGAAAGTCCTTGTTGTAGAAAGTTGGGTATAAATATGTCACAATCGAACATATTAAAAAAACACTATCGTCAACCGTGTATTGTCCTATAAATTAGTACATGACGCCACTTTTACTGTTTTAATAAATAGGTAATACTTGCTGATCCCCCGTCATTTATTAAGTCCAAGGAAATAAATCTATTGATGGGGCGAAAAAAATTAGGACTTAGATACTCGTAAATGTAGCTTTTTCGTAGGTTATCCTATTTTTGTTTTTCACTGCATTAACAAGCTTTATCATTACAGGGTTGCTGGTGTAATGGTTAGTGTATTTGACTGCCGAGTGAAAGGTGTAGATTCGATTTTCGATTCGTAACTAACATTTGGTATAGAGTCAAAATAGTCAAATTCAAGCGAATTGTGGAAGTTGCCACGCGGTTGGAACCGCAACTCAAATATTAAAAAACTTTTTTTGTGTTTGAACTGTATTTTAAACAGCTTGAATAAAACATTGTTAGGGTAGACTGAAAGTTCTTAAATTGAATTGTACCTGAAAATGTAAACCCTGTTTAAGCAAAAGTGAAATTCATTTAAAGTTGTGTTTTAAACTTGTTATATCAGTTACAGACATGGATATGACAAAATAAATTAAGCATTGCAATTGTACATACTTTCTTCGCTCTATGTATTTAAAATGAGCGTCTTATTTTGCTCAGTATACCTCACAACAGTAATGTGAAGAAAATTAGGTACAGTACTGTAGTTCATTGTGTTAAACAATATTTAACTGTGCCCTGTGCTACAGGTATTCGATTACGATTGGGGTCTTCAAGACGACTTCATGGGCTCCTGCCACCTGGACCTAACAGCGCTAGAACTTGGCAGACCACAAGACCTGGTGCTATGTCTGCGGGATCCTAACAAACCGAACCAGGATATGGGAGAAATAGTTCTCAATGTCACATTATGGCCGAAAACTCAAGAGGATAAAGATCAGGTCAGTAAAAGTATATTTTACCGATATCTCCTTAACAGTGATGGTTCTGCGCTATAGTTTTCGATTCCCGCGGATGGCTCTGAGGTTTGAGTTCTCGAAAGATCGAACACGTGTCCGTCATTATTCAAAGCTACATGTGTTTTTTTATTTATATTAATCGCGATAGTGGTGAAAGAACACATCGTGTGGAAAACCAAAAACGTGTGAATTCCTTGTGTTATTTTCTAAAGAGAATGATTCCCTCCTATGTGCGCTTTCAATTTTGTCTACGATATATATAATTATTTATATCCATTACTGATCAATATGAACGCTTAAGTCCAAGGCGTTTCCAAAAAAATTCAAATCAATTATTCAAATCTCTCATTTCATCGAAATATACGATCCACTTGATGAATATCTAAATAATATTGACATTGGTGATTGTTTTCAACAGTCTTATAAACCTAATACTTGCGGTAGTGCAAAAGAAAAAAAAAAAGAAAAAGCTAAAAAAAACCTTTTAATAAGTTGTTATTCATCAACTGACCTGAACGAAATATTTGAGAACATTTTGAGAACTCACGTTCAGTTCGAAAGTTTTCTGAAATTTTTTTTGATAAATGTTTTCTGGATGAAAAGTCCGCGTCTGTGTGTGACTTGCGTATTTCGTTTCACTTTCGTACTAATTGCTCGTTACGTTCCAGCGGATTTAGATTGAAAGTCGGATATTTTTATATAAAATGGAGTTCAGTATAAAAAAGGCAGAGATCAAATTTTTTTAGAAATTGTTAAAATTTCTAAATTTTTCAATTTTTAAATACTTCCTTTTAAAGTTTTGTTGCTCTTTATGCTGACATGGTTTTCAAAGTAAATCTTATTCATAACGTTGCACTTCAAAACCGATTTTGCTTCATTTTTCTGGTTATTCAGACTTCGTTTTTCTGGTTTTAGAATGTTAGAAACACGATTATACTTATACCATTGACACAATAAAACAAAATATTATCTACTAACGAAAAATAAAAAAAATGATGAAATGAAAGCTTAGTGATAGAAAAAATTTAACATCATAAATTACAGTTCTGTTTTAGCATACTAAAATACACTTCATTCTAGCGCAAAGAACGAAAAAATAAAATTTCAAGTCAATGTCAAGATATTAACAGATACAAATTTAAATATCATTAACACAAATAAACACACATGGGTCCTTGGACTCTATCTTAATTTGAACTCCCAACACGAGGGATACGTGAACGAAATACTTGATGTTAAACTTTCAGCCGAACACTGATCTGTGTTCAGCTCACGACTTCCTCAAGTAATCTATAAGAGAGCTGTATATCTAATTGAATTTGATACCTAACATGACGTCTTCATTGATCAAAGTACTCCGAAACATTTATTTTAAACTTCAGTCAAACACAAGTTGAAGGATCAAAGGTATTGAAAAATATTAAGCAGTATTTATAAAAAAATCACCTAATCAAATTCAAAAATAGTACTTATCTAGTACACTGTTAGTTTCAGATTTACTTTAATTTGGACTAAAATAATCCATTTTACCTTTTTGATGTTACAGGAGTTAAACACTTGGCCGGTGCGCGTTGGTTAATATTTGAAAAATTCATATTTCCATTCTAATGCGTATTTCGATATCTATTAAATAATTAATTTAAAAAGTATTAATTCATTACATTAATTATACGACAGTTTGGAACTGAAATAACCCGCATATTATATAAACGTTCTTTAATGTGGGTAGTCCTACAAGTTTCTTACTCAACGAATGACAGCTCGGTCGCCTAGTTAACGAAATTATCACCTAGATGGAAGCACTGCCATCTGTCGCTGGGCATTAGGCTTTATTTACTATCAAAGACGAACTAATTCTATGTCAATTTTGTACCACAAAACTACATTAAATATTAAGCAAACGTTTTCATATGGAAGCGCCGTAAAGAAGTTTCACACGGATGTTACGTAAACGTCTTCATATGGAAGAGGCCTAAGGGCATTATAACATCAGAGAGATAACAAGCGAAATGAAATGTACTTTATGATTACTATTATATGTAACGTGAGAGAAAATACGGTAATAAAAATGAAACACATTACAGTATGGGAATAAAAACCAAAGCGACATTTTTATTTTACATAGATAATGGTATGTAGGTTAAACCATAGATAAAAAAGAAAATAAAGGAGCGATAAGTTATTATTTAGCAAGCAAGTTGCATAGACAATATATACTGTGTTTAATTCAATATGATTTTGAGTCTTCTAAAAAATGTTTTTGTAATGTTTTTCTTTGATCCTAAAACAGCATTGATAAAGGATGTATTCGTTTGCAGAACAGGAACTAAAATTTAGAGAATTATGTATATATATAATTTTAATAGGGACAAGTTATATAATTACAATAGGGACAGTATGTAATAGTAAATACATAGAATGATATCTTTATAGTACTTCTAGTATTGAGGGCCTATTCAGAACAGTGGAATGCGAGACGATCTGCAATCAAATCTTCGGATGGAATTTAGGTTACATTCGTCTACGAGCCCGGAATTATTTGCCTTTTTGTTGTAAATTATCAACAAAATAGACATTTTATATAAATTTTATTTTAAAGACAATAGGCGCAGTTTGCTCAATACTTGAAAATAACCAAAGTATTTAATATTATAACATTATTCGCTATAAAAGTCTTACTGGGAGGAGACCTATGCGCCTAAGAATTGTCCATAGCATTGTTCAAGGCATGTGTCTATCTGTACTTGATTACATAATAAATTTTAGTTTTTTTGCCATTCTTATCACATCTTTGTATCAAACTGTGCACCAGTAAAACTATTCTCCGTTTGATCATGATGATGTTGAAAAGCCAGATTGTTCGCTAATATAACATTACCTGTCTGCTGAATTACTTATAAACCGAAAACCATTGCCCAAAATATATTTTAAGCAGTGATCGAAACACTACAATAGTGTTTTCTTTATTATAAACTGACATGTTGAGTGTAACACTTCACAGCATTAATTAATTTCTATACAGAAAACTTAACTTCACGCCATTAATCCCCAGAGTAGCAAACAGAGGAGTGTACTACACTTCCACGATTCATCAGTTACGTTTATGTCTCACAATGAAATGGGTACTGAGTCTATTTCCATACACCGGGCACGAATCCAGACTTCCGAGTCACTACTAGTAATTTCAAAATAGAAAAATCCAATAGTACCCGAAACCGGGAATTGAACCCTGAACCATCCTCGAACGGTAGTCGCACTGGCAACCATTCAAGCAACGAGGCAGTTATTATTATTTTTAAATACAATATTGAAATGCCGTACATACTATAGCGTACTAAATACATTGGTGATAAATTTTAAAAAGATGTACTTGCCAACACTTTATAGATTCAGATAAAACAATGTAACAAGTTTTTCTTAATTACTTGATCAGTCACCTAGTTCTTTGCCAGCGAAACAAAGGGTGTGTTTTAAACATAGCTTGTACACGTTGAGTCGCGATAGAACTGGGTGGAAACCGACCCTGGGGGTTAACTGAGCATTAATGAAAGTGCAAGTGATGTCATCATAGCATGACAGCGTGTTACAGTAACTTTGTGAATTTGTTATTATTATTGGCAATAGTCTCACCACCTATTCCATGGGACGTAAACGAAACGTGGAAATGTCCTGCACTCCTCTGCCTAACCCTTCGGTTATTATAGACGTGGTGTTACGTTTGTTATTATTATTATGATATCAAGCCAGGTCGTTATGGGGTAGGAAAACGACACTGAGTAACATTAGTGATCATTATTAAAATATTAACACCGTTGTAGGTAAATACTGCATCAATAGATAGTAAGTCCATTTAGTGTTATTATTATAATCCAAGTATGTTTTGTATG
>DWDT01005330.1:0-10501 GCA_018245595.1 Microceris scylla
CTTCTCCTGCACATAAACTATAAGTGTGCCAAATTTTATGCTCCTGCGTCCGCGCAATTTTCGTAAAAAGGGGTCCATAGTTTTGGCATCACGTATTAATATATAGATATCATCACACCAGGCGGTCCTTTGATAGGAAGAGAGCACAGACCTGATGTACACCTTCTGCACTCACCATTTTCTTTATAATTATGTCTATATACTCTGTTTTGTGTTATCTTACTTGTCTCTGGCATCCAAGATCCTCCATTGATCATCTGATGTTAGCGACACCTTCAAACTCAGTTGATGTAATTCTATTGCTGCTTCAGATGTACTCAGTGTGGTGTTCACACTGGTTATTACTGGTGGCGGTTCAACCGTTGCTGGGAAAATGGTAACACTGGTTTGTTTCCTGTAAACATTTTAGAATAATACGTAACTCCACGCCTATAATCCACGAAGAGGTAGCCAGAGGAATGCAGAACACTCCCACGTTTCACTGGTTAAGTTGACGTCCCACTATGGAATATGGGGTGAGCCTATTGCCATGCTTCGGGCACATATCCAGACTCCGAACCACTACTAGAAAATCTAAAGTAGAAAATTTTGTAGCATTTGACCAGGGAATCGAACCCGAATAGAATAATAATATTATAATATAATATTTAACCATGTGCTGCATATCTTTTGAACACAACTGAGACTTGATTTTTCTGAAATGCACTTTTTTCAGTCTTATGATGAGGATGATTTAATGTATGAGAAGAAGAATGCAAGAAAGCAATACACAGCCACTGGACATTGAGTGGACTCATCTACTCTTAATTATATCTATTCTGTAACAGGAATAACTGAACCCCTCAAGGCAACAACATATTGGGCACACAGGTCTGCGGCTTGACTACACAACTTTTTTTCATGAACAATATATGCTATGTGGCTGTGGCGTAGCTGGGGGGGTGCGAGCGGTGCAGTCGCACCGGGCATCAAAAGGAAAGGGGCATCAAAGTCGACGATAAATTCTTCTAATTTTTTTTCTATCATGTCAATCAAGCATGAACTAGTCCATACTATTGATTTTAAAAATGTGATTAATGACTTTGCTAGTCAAAAAGCGCGTAATGTCCGTTTTTAAATTTTTGCAATAATTTTTACCAAAATCTAATGTTATAACTTATTTATAGTTATTATAGTTTTGAAGCAATAAAAACTTATATATCTACTCTACTGTGTTCTGAAATTATTTTGACCATTTTAAAGGGCATCAAGTCCTAAACTGCACCAGGCAGCAAATACCCTAGCTACGCCACTGCTGACCGGTCACGAGTTAACTCGTGTTTGTGTGGCCAAGCATTGGTGACCGATCACGAGTTAATTCATGTTTTCATATCTAAGCGTTGGTGACCGCCCACGAGTAAACTCGTGATAAGCTTTTTTCTACATCTTTATTGTTTTCACGGCGCATTGCTGGAAATCTTGTAGTGTAATGATTTGGTCTGCATACCTCGAGTTGTGTCTCGCTTATAAGACCGGCCAGGTTACGTTCTTAGTATCAGGCCTTATGCATACCTACCCAAACAGGAGCTAGCTCTAGGCGAAGCAATGGTACCATGTATATATAAATATACTATACCTATCGGCGAGAAAGTAAAATAAGATATAAAAATTTTCTACTGGAAGTAGCCGGAGAATTGATAACTGTAGTTTCCAAAGAATGTAGCACTGCACCTGACACTTTTCGAAGATCTCAAACTCAGGCTTTACGGACAACTAAGATTTTGAAAATATAGTTACTGCCAGAAAAACAAATCCGACTAGAACGATTCGATATATTTGCGAAACTTCTGGTGTATTATTACACGTAGGTAAGTAATAGTTATACTTTTTATCGAACGAAAAGAAATATTAAGACTTGAATATTAATAAAATGTATTAAAGTTTATTTATATTGTTATTTCCACATGCACTATCAAAATAATAGCCGGGTACATGAGGTGAACTTTCAGAAAAGTTGCCAGTCAGCAATGTGTTAAATAAAGCAAAGCCTCTGCTATAGTAACTAGATAGCTGATAAGCAACATAATTATATATATTTACATTTTTCTAAATATATAGCTATTATATAGATTTTACCCCCTGATACCACAAGTTTGTGTTCATTATAAATATAATGGTTGTGGGTAAAAAGCAAACCCACTATCTCAGTTTAGCAGTTAGGTTCACAAACCACTGGACCTATGGATCAGTTATTAATAATAAATTATTAGGCTACAAATGATAAACAGTAAGAAAGAAGCCAATATAGTATTAATGGACATAATGTATCATGAATACTCTATAATCAACTTGCACATACACATAACCCAAAAAATTGTATTTGTTAATATTGCACAATGTATTGAATTAGTGTTAATGTGATTATAAATGTACCGGCTTAACTCACGTACGTTTTTCAGGGCGGCCCAACTGTTTTCGGACCTGTACGAGGTCCTTCCTCATGAGCTCCCGGCGCATGCAGCGAGGTCGCGGCGGAGACTGGCCTGGACTGGAGACTGGAGCTAAGCCGGTACATTTATAATCATGTGTATTAACACTCACGAAACATTTAATAGTAAAATAGTGTTAATATTCTACAAAATCCGATGTTACTTTCAAAAGTCATGTTAAGTTTTAGCTTTTAAGGTTTTATTTTGTGGAGGGACAAGTTATTTACAAGCATTATTTCCAGCACATAAGTCAATAAAGGAGATTCATTGTGTACTGCTAGCTACAGTGAAGTATTCTACAATTAAATTCACTGGCAATATTTTAGAAACAAACCTTATCTAGTAACACAAGTCTAATTAACAAGATAAGAAATGTTATACATAGAATAAATATCAATCTTACAAAATTCTTGTACAATATATTGAACTTTTCTCTGCAACATATTGCAACACATTATGGTGCAATGTTGTCATTACAATATTCAAATGCAAATGGGTATATATGTAAACAGAAAGTGAAATAGTAAATTTAACTATTTTATTTTCTTAAAATATAATTTGTTGCTGCCTGTGTTCATCTTCACCTTGAAGCAGAGTTCGGCGACAGCCAGGATGGATGATCTCCTGATGTTCAGTGCCAGGAGTGGAAGTGTAATGTTTGGGGTTACTACTTCAGGGTTATGAAAGGGTGCAATGCTTTATCGGTGCATCAAGCTAAATAAAACAAATATACTAAGTAAATGCAAAATATATGATGTTTAAGTTTTTTAATTTAAGGAGGTAAATTTTATTGATTTTTTTTTATTTGTATGTGTTATTATTGAAATTTAATACAAAATGTATGTTTACTGTACATTCAAAGAATATTTCTAGATTACATAATGCCACAGTGATTGTATAAATTAGACATATATTTAATATTATCTATGATTCAAACTGAACAGACAAATTGACTAAGTTATTGTAAACAGAGTGTATCCTATGAAAGAAATATCCCATACTGTAGTAAGTACATAAAAATATTTATCAAATACCTTTCCATATTTAAAAATTCCTTGTATGTAAATTATTCACACAAAATAGGTTTAATAGCTAGTTATGCTGTGAATATTTATTTTAGGAAGTGTGTTGAATATGATCATAAATGGGATACCTGTAAGGAAATATAATTTTGGCCTCAAGTTATTTTGTTATTTTTTTATATAATGAGACACCAAGCCCAGTCAACACACTTCAAACACTGCAGTAGGCACACCGCCACGAAATATCCACCAATGATCGCGCACTAGACACTCATCGCACGGAACACATTGGGTTCTCTCTGGCGGCGCGACGGGCGGCGGGTGCTATCGAGCGGGGGCGGGGGCAGGTGCGGGGGTGGTGGCGGGCACCAGGTGGTAAGTAAGCCACCAGGAAAGTAGTGGCTGCGCGAAGGCCACGAACAGCAGGAAGTAGAGGCGACGCTTGGTGCCGGCTGGGCGCGCCCAGCTCTGCGTGTACGGGTTGGCGTCGTAGCCGTAGGCGGCCGGGGCCGCGGTGGCGGGCCCGCTCGACCCGCCCGCCAGCAACTGCAGCCGAAGCGTTTGCACCTACGAGCATAAATATCAGATATAGAATGACTTACGTATTGAGAAGTCTCAAATTTTATTAAAATGTTGCAACATCTTGTTAGGAATAGATAAATTGCTTTTTACTATCGGACATTCTAATAATGCAAACACAAATTGACTATACGTAAAGGAGCTCGATGGAGTTCCTTATCAGTCGCTAGCAGTTAGAATAAGTTGGTCTGAACTTACTTTCTTATTTATTTCACTCATAAAAGGCAAACTGGGGGATGAAATTATACTTTAAATTTTTCAGGGTAACCAGTGGTAGGCGAAGATGCTAGCGTTTTACAGTCTATAATGTAACATTGAAAATGATTAACTTCATTACTAAAAGGAAGTAGGTGACCAAATCATTAGGAAATTAGTTCTGAGATTATCTTATTATGTAAAGGACAGTCAGTTACCAGGAAATAAGAGAGTGCAATGCTGCAGTAGAGCAAACAACTGTAGTATCCTGTGTTGCCCATGATCAGGCCGGCCAGCAGACTGCAGATCATGGTGGTGTACTTGTAGCCTGAGTGCGCCAGCAGGTCCAGCGTGGTGAGCGCTGTGTTGGTCTGCGTGATGTACAGCGTCACCAGGTACAAGATCATTTCGAAGATTATGTATGCCAAAGCGCTCGACGCCTGGATACCGATCTGCTCTGGTGAGAATCTGTGCTGGAGACCTGTATTTGATAATATTTTATTCTATATCATCTAATAACAACTACTTTAAATGTTCTAGGATGAATTCTAATGCAGTTATATTTTCACATAATTTCGCATAATTGCCGCACGTAGGAAAAGCGTGTGTTACATCTTCATATCTTTTCCAATGGGAGCTCTTTCTTCATTGCGATCTCTTCAGCAATGTGGCTCTTATTTATTAAAACGCCAATTCTCTAATCTTTCTTCTTGATATTGAGCAAGTTAGATAGTTTCGGATAATATGAAGCATATAGCGTACACTCACCGAGCATGAAGCCGGCCAGCAGCACGTACGTGACGTAGCCCATGGAGGGGATGTACAGGTCGGGTGCATTGATGTCGTATCGCGGCTGCACCGGGGTGTCCTGGTCGTACTTCACTATCCACTCCTGGAACACATCATGAAACAAGGATATTTAATCAAGACAGTAGGCTATGGAAATTCTTTACAAAATACTTCATGATTATCATTCATTTGACTGGCCCGTTGGTGCAGAGATTAGTAAACCTGACTGTTGCGCTGGGGGACATGAGTTTGACCCCAGTCAGAATAAATATTTGTAGGATGACCACAAATATTTGTTTTGGGTGTGGGTGTAAAAAATATCTGTATAAGTATATATATGTAGTTCATCAGCCATCTGGTTATCATAACACAAGTTCTCTTGATGCTTATTTTGGAATCTGATGGTTGTTTACGGAGATGTCTTAAGATATTATTACATTTTTCGTATCATATCATCCGAAAAGTTGATTTAAAAAATGCTTTCCACATCATTAGTTAAATGTTACTAATCAATGCGAAATAAATTACTTAACAATTTGTTTTTATATTCCTTAAACAAACAATACATGTGAAAGGTCAGAAATTCAAAATGATGTGGCGTTACCGCAATAAGTAGTAGGAAACATCATTAGCGCAGTTAACACTGGCATATAATAACTGAGAGACCAGGACCAATTGACAAGCATACCAAAGACAATAGGTAGGCAAAAACCAGCATGGGTTGGACAAAAGTCTGTGAGGGACGCTGGTTTACCTTGTGTCGGTAGGGGAACACGATGAGCAGCAGCTTGCGCAGGACGTAGCGCGTGTCCACTGCAAAGTAGTAGCGCAACCGTGACACGGGCACGAAGCGGCCTAGCTCGCGCCGCACCGCCGCGTGCCCGTGTGTCGCCAGCTGCTGCCCGTACTGCAGCGCCATGTCCTACCGGAAGGTTTGGCATCATCGCAATTGGACACACACGATTTATATCAGGAGCTTCGTTTCTAATCCTTTCATTTGCATATCTAATAGATAATAATTGATAAGGAAACTACTCCTTAAAGACATATTATTATAAAAAATACTAGTAACATTATTAATTTTACTAACGAAAATACAATTTAAAAAAATAAGCAACCCATTTATCATTTCACTGTTGGAATATGGGTAGACTCTGATAATGTGAGGGTTAAAGCCATAGACTGCCATGCTAGCCAAATGTAGGTTGGCATACATCACTTATTATTTTATACCTGGACAATAGGCTGCTGTAGCATGGAGCCTAGCTGTGCAGGAGACGCCATAGGAGACTGTGTGTATACACCACCGTACACGAAACCTGGAACTATATGTCATTTGCATATTAAATATTTTGACTACCTCATTCGTTGAATGGTTGCAAGTGACTGTGATCAGGAGATCCTGAGTCTAAATCCTGAGCCAGGTGCTATTAGAATTTTCTAACGTAGAACTTCTAGTAGTGACTCAGAATCTGGAATTGTGCCTGGTGTAGGGCAATAGGCTCACCATCTACTCCATGGGAATTAAAAGTAACTGGTGAAATTTCTTCTCCCTACCACTTCGGGGATTACAGGTGGATGTTAGGTATACATTAAATAAATAAGTAAATTAATTATAACTGGGAAAACAAAATGGAGTTGGGATATGTGTACTAATATTGCAACCACAAACTTATTTCATACCGTATAGGTATTGGACATTGTTAGCCATGTTAATTTTAGAAGCATATACTCAATGTTTGGCAATTAAGTGAATGCAAACACTCACCAGGAGCAGGTTCTGGGCTTCCAAAATCCTGTCCAGGGTCCACTTGAATGCCCTGTTGGTAGGGTGGTGGTGGCCCCATAGGTGGGTATCCTGGAGTATATGCAGGTGCTGGATTGAAGCCAGGAGCTGGTGGGGGAGCTCCCATTGCTGCCACATCACTCACTCTCTTAGCTTTTCGAGGTCCTCCTGTACCTACTATAAAACTATACATTATACAGTAATATATAAAGAGAAAAGATAATTATGTTAGCAAGTTTTATCTACTTTTAAAACGTAAGTAAGACAACCTATAGTGTGCACTATAAGAGTAATATTACAGACTCCAGATACAGGTGTACTTTAATAAAGGAAGAAGTGTAGTACATCGGAATTTCTTTAAGACTTTGACTCTTGGCCCCTACAACCAATTAAAATTGTAATATTTAATTTGCATAACTTTCTTAAAAACCAATAGGATAATACGATCAATATGTAAGGTGTTGAGGTATCTATAAACTTGTCAGTTATTTTGAATACTGATCTTTATATCTATGCTGTAACTGCTGTAGCCTGTAAGTCATTGTACCTTATAACTGGCACCCGTCCATAAGTTATTAACAGATGCATAATTTGATACTCATTAATTAGAATGGCCGGCATATAACTGTATTGAACTATACTAGATCGCAACTAACTTGAGTACACTTTATCGTCAATTTAGAACTACACTTACGAGAATGGCAGCCTGGCTGATAAACTTTGTTCTCAAATATTTAAAAACAAACCACTCAACGGATGACACCACAAACATCGAAATATTATCGCAAGCATTCCTGTGGCATGTGATAACCATTATGTTTTGAAATACTAACTTACCATTTCTAGACGCGTTGAAATTCATGTTTCCGGCTGTATTTAGGTCAACACGAGAATACAGGCATGCTATAAGTTTAATTAACACAATTTATTTCGTGATTTCAATAACTGAAACACATCATCAACGTCCAAGTTATTGCAATATGACGTTTAATTAATTCTATTTGACAATTACAAATGTGACACTTTTATTTCATGTGTCTTTCTTCACGTTGCAAAAATGCTTCAAAATATTAGCAATCAAATTGTACAACATTTACAATAATGCGAACTAGTTTTTACATACGTTTTCAAAATGTTCTTATTATTACAGAATGAATAATGTCAGTCACAAATTATTCAGCAAAACGGAACGATTTTGTTTATAGGAAATTTTAGAATGCTTCCTTTTCCGTAAAATTTATTACAAAGTTATTTAAAGGCATTAAAAATCATGTTCAAAAATATAAACATTGGTTGTTCAAAAATATAAACAGTATGTCTTATTATGTTGATTTAATTCGGTCCGTTTTATGACTATCGTGTTCAGGTTTTGATTCTAGTTTGTCAATATCAGATGGCATTAGGCATTGCTGTCAACAAACAATATATTGATATCAGTTTAAAAAGATTAAAATACTCTATTTTACTAGATTATTAATTCGTTGTAATTTGTAACGTTTGTGGTCATCTAAAGAAATAGTTGTTTTCCAATTAAATCTTACCACACAGCTAACATAATGGCCCTAACGAACGTGTTGTTACTGAGTCAAATAGCTGGATATATCATAGGGCTGATTCTATCTTTATGCATTATAGTACCGATGAGCATGCATCAGGATGAGTTCAGGTTGGTGTTTAAGATACATTAATTCCGACTGCAACATTTTTTTCCACAAGTTTTCGTCTTAGGTTTTTTTTTGCATTTGCTGTTTGTATTGTTATTGTTATCAGACATAATATATAAATATTTAAAGTCGAAGTTAAAATCATGCGTAAATTCAGATCGGCTTGTATTGCGATCGGCTTGTTGCTATATTACAGTATCATTTTATTTAACTGCACTATTTAAGTTAAAAAAAGGATTGGGTTGACGTAGATATTATCACTAATGTGCTATCACAAAAGTATTAGTTGAAGAACAGGCTCACAGCAATAATATTAATATTGCAGTGGTCACTGCCTTTTGTTCTCAAAAGGCACTTGGCAGGAAGAGGATGGACAGTTGCTAGTGATGTGGGCGTCGCGTGCCTATTGCAATTACGTCATTGTAGTTGGGGTGCTTATGTTCCTTATCTGCATCATCCAAGTGTACCGGTGAGTCATGTTGTTTATGTAAAATGTACACTAGTAGATATGCAGTGTCAGATTAACACATTCGAGATGACAATTTTTTTCGAGCACAATCCCCAGGAGTGAATTTATTTTTCTTTATATTGTTCCTTTTTAATAAAAAAAACCTTTTTACTTTGGAAATCACCTTAGCCGTAAGTCAATTTACATAAATAAGGTCATTGCACATGGGGTGTCCAGCTTGCATATTGGAATATTTTTATTGTGAGGAGCAGATTAAACACCATGTGTGCAATGTAAGGTAAAATGAATATACATTATTTCAAAAATTATAAACATTTATTTCAAAAATTTGAAATAGCTAGATAACATAAAATCATTATTTTGCTTTCAATATTAATTAACATAATATAATGCAAAGAACATTTTATAAAGTAATAAAAAGTTAAAACACCAAACCAATGCCAAATTTTATTTTCCTGTACTTTACAGATTTCATTACTTCAATAAAAATCTTATTTCAATGATTACTTTAATCAGAATAACTGATAATTGCAAACATGGTGTGCAGGTTGTCTAATAGCCTGTGAAATCAATTCAACACAGTGTGCAATGAGTCTAGAATGGGTCAATGAGTTAATATATCTTTTCTGAGTCGGCATAACTATGTTTCTTGTCATGTTATACACAACACAATCTTAGCATGGGAAATGTGAATAAGCTGCTATTTTATAACATGATAGACCAGTGTTGGTAGTGATTAAACCTGATGGAAAGCATTCATTCATCTTAAGATGGTCTGCACTACACATGACAATGAAAAGCCTAAACACCCTTGCCATGATGAGTCCTATGTGACTAAAACTTTATACAATAAAACATTGTATCTTAAAATAACTTGAATTTTTGCCACCGGAAAAATTGAATGACTGTACCTTATTTAATAAAAAGAATGTAAATGTATTTCAATATTTCAGGCTTTCAATGTTCATGTACAAGGGCTTGGACAGCTCTTTCTTGTCAGCATTTATTGAAGCTGTCGGCTGTGTGATGCTTTGTGGATTTGCTGTTTCTGCTGCAGTGATGGTCACACTGGGCTTCATGACTTGGTGTCAGAATATTGTTGAAAGATTCCCAAGGTATGGATCTTTTATACTTATAACTATGGTCAGGTATAATATCTATAAGTTTAAATAGAAGTAATATTTGTCATGTTGCTGTTAAGGCCGATAATATTTCGAAACTTCGTTGTTCGTTATGTATTGCCTATAGGTATATAATGTATAAGAGTATGGTGACGAACGAATGTAGAAACTTCGCGTTGTTGGTTATGTATTGCATATAGGTATACATATAAAGCTAGTTAACAAGATAAGTGTAAAGGTGCGTTTCCACCAGGGATGTGCGAGGTAGCTAAGCAGTGTGAGAATGCGTAGCGAAGCTGTAAGGGTGCATTTCCAATAGGGATGTGCGAGAAATGTGTTTGTTAAGAACCAATAGGATCCCTTCCCCTTCCCTGTACTGAGCGAGGCTAGGTAAACGAAGGGATTCTA
>DWDT01005331.1:0-10500 GCA_018245595.1 Microceris scylla
CGATGATGATGACGACGATGCTATTATAATGCAAGTATATAAAATTACGCCTTTATTTCACTCTGAGCCATGAAATAGAGGGTGGGCCAACTGAAATTTGTTTATTGCGCGTCTACGATTATAAAGACACACAATTGACACGCTGATAGTTCAATAGTTATTTGGCACTCGATAGCGACGAGGCAGATGAGACAAAAATTCGATGGCAGACATATAGAGTTTTCGAGATCAACGTTTAAGGCGTAGTGTGTGGGAGACGAGGTCGCAGCGTACGTGCGAGGCGTGATGCTTGAGGTCGGCGAGGCGCTGCGGGTGCGGCGTGCGCAGCAGCTGGCGCGGCGCCTGCCCGTACGTGCGCACCATGGCCGCCGCCGCCGTGCGGTCCAGCTCGTCCTCCAGTGCCGCCGGATCGAACCCGTAGTACGTCTGGAAAGGACCGCCCCACGCCTCGTTAACGTCGAACGTCTCGTGCGAAAGCCGAGGAAAAAGTAAAGGAGGTGGAGAGTTACACAGGCGGGGAAGACATTGATAGCGTCGATGGCGGGCTGGCCGGTCTGCTTGTAGCCGAAGACGAGGTCTATCCAGAGCGGCAGGCGCTCGGTGATGAGCGGCGCCTCGAGCGCCTGGCGGTGCAGCAGCGTGAAGAGGCGCGCGTCGGCGGCCCAGCGCGCCAGCTGCACGCCGTCCACGCGCGCGCCGCACTGCCGCACGCCCAGCTCCAGCCCTGCCGACCGCCATACGATGTCTTACAGATTTCAAACTGATTAACACCATATACGATAACTACGGATAAATATGGTTAGGTATATTAAAAATAGGTAGGTAAAAGCGTAGGTCGCCCTCCCTGACGACCTGAAGAAGACAGCGGGAAGCTGCTGGATTCGGAAAGCCCAGGACCGGAAGGAGTGGCGCCGATTAGGGGAGGCCTATGTCCAGTAGTGGATATCTAGAGGCTGACGATGATGATATTAAAAAAACAAGGAGATATTTAAGAAGAAAATGAAAAATATCTAAGTATGCGAAATACATAACGGATACTCTTATATCCTGTAGTATACACTAGTATATAGTACACGAGAAACACGTGTGTACGTGTCTTCAGTTGCGACGTGGTGTGTCGCCGCGTCGGTGAGTCTAAAACGAATGTATGAATACCTTCGTTATTATAGAACATTTCTGGCAAGTAGAACAACTCCGGAATGAGCTCCTTGACATCCGTAGGTGAGTCGTTCGTGATGAGGCGCCACGTCGTCGCCAGAGAGTGGAAGGTGCGGTCCGGCATGTCGAAGTTATTATCTGGTATAACAGGAAATCGTTACGTTCTGCCGACATTTGTCATCGGTGACAGTAAACGCATTTTGTGTGGTTAGGTATCGTCCCAGATACCGCCCGGTAATATCAAGAGTCATTCGATATACTTCTAGTTGTACGAAACATAAATTTGTAATTGTTACTACTATAAAAGTCGAGCAATAAAATTTGCGTCTACAATACAATCAAAATAACACCGGCCTCGGCCTGCAGCTAGCACCTTGATAGTTGAGAAAGAGCTCGGTGAAGGGCGGCACGCGCACGAGGTAGTGCAACACGCCGCCCGAGTTGGAGTATAGCGACGCATAGTGGTGCGGGGCGCGAGCCAGCAGCGGGCTGCAGCCCTCGCGCCGCGCCGCTGCCAGGTCATTGTACGTGTTGATGTAGTGCTGCTCACGACTCTTGTTTTGCACGGCCATGGGCTTCGCCAGGTCGCGGAATGTGGCGGGCTCCGTGAGGTCGAGGATGCGCGACGTGTAGTCCGCCAGCACGAATGGTAACACTGGGTACTGCATCAGGTCGTTGTATGTGCGTCCGGCGAGGCCGTTCAGCGTCATCAGGTACTCCCAGTTCGTAATGGCGCCGCTCCGCCATCGGTTCATCGCCTCGTTCAGCGTGTCCGGCTCGTTTCTGTCGAACGGGTCAAAATTATTCATTCGAAAACGAGGAGGGCGGAGTGCCATGGGCTAGAAGCACCTACCCTGCGGGCGGGTGGCGGCGCGACAGGCGCTCGAGAAAGGCGGCGCGCTCGGCCGCGTCAGCGAAGGCCAAGAGGTGCGCGTGCCCCGACTGCAGGAACAGCTCCAACGCACGCTCCTGCAGGCACCAGCGTCGCGTGGCCGCACCGCGCAGCGATTGCAGAGCCCAAGTTAGCGCCGCGCCTTCCTCCTCCTCCCCCACGCCCTGCTCCGGCACGAAGTGGATGCATCTGTCGACGATACCACCCAGTACGTCACTGTGCCTCTATCACATCTGCATTCGCAACCGTCGGAATTAATACGTCAAGAATTAAAACGAAGAGTTCAGAACAATTCGTCATTAACGCCGAAAAAAATAGCTCCTCGTCCTAGGTCTCGTAGGAAAACCCATCTGCATAAATAAAAAGTCGCGGTAAAGGTGGTGCTAAAAAGCTGACCTGTCGGTGAGCAGTAGCTCGCCGGGCGTCTCGCGCGCCACGCTGACGTGCACAACGCGCGCCATGTGCACCACGGTCTCGTGCGGCTGCAGGCGCGCCGCCACACCGCCGCGCGCCGCCGCGCCTCCCACCACGCTGTGCAGAGGACCCGGCTCCTTCGCCGACTCTAGTCGTATCCGGAAAACTATTTATTTTAATTGGTACGTAACATTGTCGAAAATACTGATACCGTGTTACATGCTACGGGCAAGTACAATTATATAATATCAGTGAGGACTACGTGCAAAACATCGTTAAAGTACATTAAGGAGGCCTACATCATGGTTGAAATAACGTATTAATTAAGATTATAAAGTAGTCAACACTACAATATCATTAAACAATGTGAATTACAAAATTTACAATTGAATAGTATATTTTCTTTCAGCTATGTGTAATGGTCGGAGAAAAGGTATAAATGTTCGTTAAACTGAGCAGGGATTCAGCAAACCCATAGATTGAAAGTTTTTGAAGTAACATTTTATACTTGTCAAACGCCTTGCTGAGAGAGGTGTAAATCGCATCAGTAGAAGAACGGTTATCAACTTTTAAGGATACAGTGTCAAGACTACACATAACTGTAATGTTTGTCGAAGTAGATGTAGTTAATGGTCAGACTTTTACTAGTATAAAAAGTTTTGATCCCAGTTTTCCTGCAGGAAGGAAAGTTGTCACTTCTCGAGGATATGTTACAGATAAATATATGAAATTATGCTGCAGCAAGTAGGTTTTAACTTGTCCAACAGCCGGTTAATAAGGTCCCGAAAAAACAAATTGGTATATTTAGTAAAAAAAAATTATTTTAAGAATAATCTTATGAGCTGTTGCCAACGAAAAGGGATACCAAGGGAGTGGGAGGTGATTAGCATTAGTCACTCACCTTAGCCGTCTCCGGGACAGACCAGAATTGACAAAGATAGTTGCTTGCGTTGTGACGATACCAACTAACAGATTTGAAAGCGACTTACCAGCTTTGTACTGGTACTTCGGTTGCAAGCAGCGCTTGGGGATGCGCAGATGTGCGCGCCTTAAGCGCACGCGCACGCGGCCCGGGCCCTCGGTGCTGTCCAGAGCCCAGGCGGCTGGCTGACCTCGCGGGCTATACCAAACCGCTGTGGATACAAAGAGTACAATGAGGTGGAGTCCGGCGGAATTAGGTATGTAAGGCAGGCTTAGGTATGTAAGGTACCTCGCTCGTGCGTGTGGGCCATGAGGCGTGCGTTACAGCGCTGTGCGGCGGCCGCGTGGTGCGCTAGGGCCGCGCGCAGTCGCTCTAAGAACGCCTTGCGCTCGGCGTCCTGCGCCTCCAGCACGCGGCGCGTAGCGCTCGAGGCCGCTTGGTACGCGCGCGCTGCCGTGGCCTCGCGCGCGAACACGGCCCTGCGCACAAACGGGAAAGTCACGCGGCGCCGCCATGCGGCCGTCGAATGCCGGACGACGTACACTGACTTGCCGATGGCGGCGCGTAGGCGCGGCGCGAGAGCGGCGCGTTGTCGGCGGCGTTCGTCAGCGGCTAGCAGGCGCGCGGCGGAGGCGGCCAGCGCGGCGGGCGGAGGTCGTTCGGGCAGCACGGCCCAGGAACGCGCCCAGTCCGTCACGCATAACTCCAGCGCGCCGAGCGGGCAGCGAGCGGCGGCCGCGTGCGCCGCCTGCACGGCGGATGTCAGGTACACTGCCAGCTGCAGCGACCGTCGGGATGAGTTGGGTATCATTATTCGAATGTAGGACATTTGTGATCTTGTAATGTACTGAAAACCATAACTTTGAATACCTTTTTGCTGCCTGAGGGATCCTTCGGCGTGAGATGTTGCAGTAGCTCGCGCGGCGCGTGGTACAGCGCACGTAGCATGCGAGGTTGCAGCGTCCGGGCGCCGCCCGCCGGAGCCAGCGCCCACCAGAATAACTCGTGCAGAGGGCCCGCGCACTCCGCCGACCCCACCGACCACCATTTGGGTTGTGAAGACCTACACATGCCTAGCAAATACCATGCCGCATATACGTCTACAATTTCATTTTTAGGTGCTTACTTCTTGACGTGATCAACGAAGATTTTTTTATTGCACTTTTTTTCGACCCTTTTTATCGGTGCACAGTTAAATACGGGTCTCCTCTCAAAACGAGTTTAGGCCATAGTCTGCCATGCTGGTCAAGTGCGAAAGAGCAGACTTCACATGCATTAGATAACTCCTTTTAACTCTAAGGTGTGCGTGCAGGTTTCCTCACGATTATTTCCTTCACCTAAATAGTATGATATTTAAATTTTACAAGTTGTATAGCAAGGCGCACGACACGCAGGTAGGGCTGAGTTGAGTGGAGCTCCGCAGTGGAGTCTATACATATGGTTACATTATAATCAGCGAATGTTGTGAACATGCATCCGTGATTTCGTAATTAGTACTGAAGAAGCGAACCAGCTGAAATGTAATGGAATAATAGACCATCTTGTAAATTCAAAAGTATCTAGCTGCCTAGTCGACCAGCTAGATATCAGCTCTCTACTGGATTTATTGAACACTATATATTCACTCGATCCATCATACGTGAAAACATAAACGGAGAACAACTGTCTCAGTACGCATAGTTACAACGTTGTTAACAATCACCACGATCACAGGCTAGATCAATGAAGGCATCGAGCGAGTAGATTCGAGAAGGTACATTTACCCATAATGAGCGTGTTGAAGATCCGCTCGAAAAAGTCCGCCTCGGGCACGAGGTCGCGGCGCGGCGACTGCGTCAACAGGAAGGCCACCGCGCGCGCCAGCGCCGCGCCGTGCCGCGCGCTCAGCTCGCCGCGCGCGCCTCGCCCGCGTCCGCCCTCCATCGCCGACGATAGCACTGTTGACACACCGCACCCTCAGTTCCGCGTCGGCAGCCGGAGAAGCCTCTCGTTCGGTTACGGAGCCGTTGGAGCTCACCGTTGCTGAAGTAGTTGGTCTGCTTCGCCTGTTGCGCGTACGTGTCGTGCAGCCGCTCCTCTAGGTGGTCCAGCTCGGCGTTGTAGAGCGCGATCTGCGCGTCGCGTGCCGCTCGCACCACGTACGAGCCGCTATCCGGATCGCTCTGCTCCACGTACGTCAGCATGTGGTGGATGTCTACTATTGCCTGAGACGAATAAATGGGAGGAAATTTTGAAATCGATAAGAAGGATTATTTCGACCTGGACTTTCAGAATATATGTTATTTTATGTGTTTTTCCAATAATGGTGACTAAGAGATCTACCAATAAAACGGGCGGTAGCTCATAAGTGACACAGGTTAAAAATTAATATAAGTAAGTACGATTCATATGAAACATTCTCCTGACCCACCTGGGGCCCGGCGTCAGGCGCTAGAGCGATTCGCGCAAGTAGATCGGCCAACTCGTCCAAAAGGAGGCCGCTTCCTTCCTCCTCGCCCCGTTGTCCCAGCGCGCGGATCGCTCGCACTACTACTTCCACTGCCGCCACCTCGGCCAACGCTCTCGCCGTCGTCTAACATAAAATAACTATTAGCTTCCTGACGCATATTTACCACGTTCTTAAGTTCCATTGGTCCGGCAACCTTTCCAATTAAATAACCATCGAGATAAAAAGTTCGAAAAGCGGCAGGAGAGTAAACATTGATATGATCAGTACCTCGTCGACGAGGCGGCGCAGCGCAGCCAGAAGCGCGCGTGTCAGCGGAGCGCAATGCAGGCTGGTTGGCAGCAGCGCCAGCAGCGGCGGGCTGCGCGCCGCCGCGCGCCATTCGCCGCCCTGCGGCCGAACGCACGTGTTAGTGAACGGTTGCGCAAGTCCGCCCCCGTCCTTCGCCTCACGCGCACTCACCTCTAGCTGCTGCTCTAGCGACGCGTCGCAGCCCGTCACCAGCGCCGCGCAAGCCGCCGCCACCTCCCAGGTGGCCGGGTACAGTGATATCTACCCTTTCGAACGTGCAATCTTTTATTTTATATTCAAATATTTATACGAGTAGGTTTGCGAAATACTTTATTGTAGCATAGTGTACTAAGTAAAATAATATGAGCATGGCATAAAATTTTACGTCAAATAACAGATCTCTCACAGAAAAGTCCTGACACGAAAATCAAATGTGTAAGCTTATGATTATAAATGTACCGGCTTAACTCACGTGAGTTTTTCGGGATGGCCCGACTAGTAGAAAAACTCACGTGAGTTAAGCTGGCATATTTACAATCATGTGTATAAACATTCACGAAACATTTAATAGTAAAATGTAAGCTGGTATGATAAGACCTTTAATACTTACTTTTACCATAATTGACACCTAGTTTAATATTTGTTTTGAAATATTCCACTATTAATGTTATAATGTTTTTAAATTCGTCGTTTTGTTTTCGTTTTTTTCCTGTTTTTTTTTTAAAGTTTGCCACGGCTCTGCGAATTTGGTTGCATTTTTGGTATTTAAAGTTGTTTTCGAAAATATATTTTCTATAATGCGTATACCTTAGTTTTCTTTTAATTGTAGAACTTTTCTTTGTGTTTATGTTACGGTAATCTGTTATTTTTTGTAATGTTTGCTATATAGTATATTTTAAAACGGCGGCAACCAGGGTAAGTAATAGTTAAGTAACTTACGAGATTCGACTACATACATCTCGGTTAAACTACATAAAAGCTTGTAAAAGAAGCAGATTCAAAAGAGATTCCTCTTTGGCCTCCATCGTAATTACATCGAACGCGTATGTCTAATATGTTTACTCCGTAAGCAAGGAGCTCTATTTCGAAAATAGTTGCCCCGAATAAGGTACCGCAGGAGGCGGAGGTTGGTACCGTTCGTGAGCGTTTACAAAATTGTGGCGAGTGTAGGGACAGAGAGGGCGCGAGACAGCACCTGGTTGGCGAGCAGCACGTAGTGGTGCGCGGGCAGAGCGGCGCGCGCGGCCAACGCGGCGGCGGCGCGCACGGCGGCCGCGCGCGCCGCGCCGCTGCCGTGCGCCGCCAGCGCCGCCAGCCGCTCGCCCAGCCACTCGCCCGCCGCCGACCCTGCGCGCTCGCCCTCGCGCTCTCCCTCGCGCTCCGCCTGCAGACCGCGCCTAGTCTTTACTGATGTTTCCACCTGCGTCGTGCGTGCGCCTCGTTTCGTTTTATTTCACGCGCATCCTAACCTCGACCAGTGATCCCTCCGGCAGCGCCAGGATTGTATCTCGCAGTAGCAGCAGGAGCCCCTCGCACGCATTCCACCCCGGCTCCGCACCCGCGCGCACGTATTTCTGTACGAATCGATTTATTCATTTATAACCTGTTTTGACCTAAAACGAGCGATACTAACTTACCTAATTTTAAGTGGGCAGGGACGATCTATGGACGTGTAATGAATGTAAAAAATATACACACAAAATACGAGAAATAATAATGGTAGCAAATTAGTAGTAATATTTAAATAATCATAAATGTTAATGTAAAATTGCAAATTTTTCAACACAACAATGCAAGGCAGATCCACAAATTGAACAATTTCTTAGATTAAGATCACCTGTTGGTAGATGCCGCTAGTATACACGTCGACGGTGGTGTGGCTAACATCCTCCACGTCTACAACAATGTACTCCGTCAGCGCGTCGTCCGCGCCACGCGCCCCGCCCTCCGCGCCGCGCCCTATAACCCGCCCTTATACGCTACTTCCGACTCCATATTTCCACAAATATTCGTTGATCATTGATCGAAAAAGCGTATTTCAGTTCCCCTTTTCCCCATAACATGTCTTTTACACTACAGAAACATACGATTACAGATCACTCCATATTATGAATTTTATCAAGCAATGAATGATTTAGTTGCCTCGTTGGTCGTGTGCTTGTAGGGGCGACTGTTGATCGATAGGTCCTTGGTTGAATTCTCGAGCAGAACAAAGTAATATTGGGATTTTATGTTAAAATTCCTAATTCAGAGCGTAGATTTGCGCCCGCTATATGATAACATTTGAGAGTGTAGTACGGTCCTCTGCGCACCTCTTCAGCGTAATACATCCGTCAGGTTATGTTAAACATCGTCAGCCAATCTTGAATTCACAACAAGACATAGACGTCCCCTGAGAGGTTTTTACTCATTAGCCCGACACTGAGCATTATTTTAGCGGCACGTTAGAGCATTAGGGGAACGCAAAGCACAGTTTTTTTACACTGCCTACGCTGCTGTCCGCAGACGGCCCGGACACATAACCGTGCTTGGGGAAGTCGCGTCCCACAGCTGTCTGCTAGCGCCCCGTTTAGTTGTTTCCTACAACAGCATGTTATCCTGGCACGGGTTCGGGCGGTGTATTCTTTCTTCGCCCCGACACAGACGTTAAACAATTAATCACAATCTACAAAGCGAAAGTTATTTAAACTGTTCAAAATTATCTCTTGTAAATAGAACTGCATGCAACAAAACACTATAGCTTATACATATAATATAATTATGGTACACTTACCCGGCGATGCATTGGAGTCGACAAAATTTTCTGAACCATGATTCCTGTTAATCATATGAAAGAGTCATGTAATAGACCATTCAGACGATAAACCTCATACCATTTGTTTTATGGATGTACATATATAACAGTACCTGCACTCCTTTATTTGCATGTTAATGATTCCTTTCATGTGCTTAGATTTCAGGCCCCTCTCGCGCTCGGCGTGCTCGTTGTCAGTGTTGTCGTCGCCATTGTGCTCCGCATCCGTGAGCTCGTGCATCGCGAGTCCGTCGGGCGTGTCCTCGGCCGACACGCTGGACGAGCTAGACTTGTCGGTGTGCGCCACGTCCTCCGCTCCCTCCTCCACCGCCCACTTGTCCTTCTCCTTGCGCTTCTTAAACAGCGCCAGGAAGTTGGACTCGCTCGTCTCGAGGGTGTCGGCGGACAGTAGGAAGTAGAAGTTCGCTCGTGAATGCGTTATAAACGTGTCGCTCGCCTGTGATTCAGAGGAAGCTACAGAGTAATAGAATGGAAAACGTAGACGAGGGCTATCTAGCAATTTTAGCGTTTAATTTATCAGGGTCAGATCCGATCCAAATAGGAAACCCGCCCGAAAAGTGTAAAGGGAACCGTACGATTACTGACTTGGTGCATGAGCAGGAGAAAGTCGCAAAGCATGGTCAAGTTGGCGAGCGGCGGCGGCGAGCCCACGAGCGCCCGCACCACCTCGACCAGGTCACGGCTCGTGGGTGCGTCCAGCGGCGGGCGGTCCGAGTTTAAGAAGCGCTCCTGGAACACACAACCAAATCGAGTCCGATGTATCGGAGCGAGGAGACAAGACAGGCGCGGCGCAGCAGTGAGCGGGGCGGCGCACCTTGCAGGCGTGCAGCAGGCGCGGCAGCAGGCGAGCGCGCGCGGCCAGGCGGAGCGCGGCGCGGCGCGGCGGCGCGGCCCGCCGCGCCGCGCGCAGCGCCGCCAGCGCCAGCGCCCAGCACGAGCCGCGCGCGCGCCCGCCCGAGCCGCCCGCGTCCGCTCTCTGCCACTCGATCTCCTGCCGGCGAATGTTAGCCGTTAGCCGTGCGTCGCCGCCTGCGCTTCGTGGACTCGATGGATCGCCCGTGGCGCGGCATTTCGCTCACCTCGTCGGTGTCGAGCTGCCTCCAGGCCTGCACGAGTAGCACCAGCAGCCCGGGCTCCACCAGCACGCCTTCGCAGTCGGCCATCAAGGTGATCGTTCCGCCGCTCGTTATTATCAGCGGTTCGCTGAACGCTTCGTCTAGTATTACCTGCGATGAATACTTTTATTGTGACGAAGTACTTCGATTATTTAATAATCAATCAAATTCCCACGTTTCTAAGAATATTATTTTTATATCAATATTCAAACTATATCAAACATATTTTCAAACATGTGAACAAGTCAACGTCCCAATTCAAAAATACTGGCGAAAAGATCCATTTATATTCATATTACAAATCAAACAGTAAGTAAAATTCGACCCTTTATTACATTTGAAATTTGAGAATTATTAAAATTATAATATTAAAAAGATTCTCTGCAATTTTCTATTCTGTACCAACATTTGAGCACAGATTATTATTATGTATTTAACACCAACAGG